>CABHPQ010145538.1:0-85572 GCA_902168405.1 Peromyscus aztecus
AAAGAACTGTGCTTCCCACACACTCTGGGCTTATCTAGTTCAACTCTGCTTCAGAAACTGAGCAGAACCTCAGCTTCTCTTACATCCAATGCACTGTAGTGGCTGGGAACAGACGCGGGTGCGATTCTCATTGTGTAGCTCAATGGGAGCCCAATAGTGACTTTCCTTATCCGTAAACAACTGTTGCTGCTAGGGCGAGATACAGCATGTGATTCAAATGCTAGTAGGACTGGGAGATTCACCCTGAGTCGCCTTGCAAGAAACACACTCTGCTTTTGAGAAAGGAGCACCCCTGCTCGTCTCCTGTGTTTCCTATAGGGCCAGAAGAATGACCTTGCTCAGAACAAAAGAACTGTGCTTGCCGCACACTCGTTGCATATCTAGGTCAACTCTGCTTCAGAAACTGAGCAGAACTGCAGCTTCTCTTACATCCAATGCCCTCTATTTGCTGGGAACATACGGGGGTGCCATTCGTACAGTGTCTCTTAATGGGAGCCCAATAGTGACTTTCCTTACCCGAAAAGAACTGTTGGCTGCTAGGGCGAAATACAGGACGTGATTCAACTCCTTGTAGGACTGGGAGATTCACCCTGCGTCGCCTTACAAGATCACACTCTGCTTTTGAGAAAGTAGCACCCCGTCTATTCTACTGTGTTTCCTATCGGGCCAGAAGAGTGACCTTGCTCAGAACAAAAGAACAGTGCTTCCCACACACCTGGGGCATATCCAGTTCAACTCTTTTAGAAACTGAGAAGAACCGCAGCTTCTCCTATATCCAATGCCCTCTGGTGGCTGGGAACAGTCGCGGGTGTGATTTGTACTGTGTATCTAAATGGTAGCCCAATATAAATTCCTTCCCTGAAACGAACTGTTGCTTCTAGGACAAGATACAGCAAGTGATTCAACTCCATTCAGGACTGGGAATTAAAACTGAGTTGCCTTACAAGAATCACACTCTGTTTTTTTGAGAAAGGAGCATGCTCTACTCTACTGTGTTTCTCTTAGAGCTGAAACAGTGATATTGCTCCGAACAAAAGAACTGTGATTCCTACACACAAGCACCATGTCTATTTCAAATGTCCTTACTAAACTTAGAAGATCTGCAGCTTCTCTTATGTCCAATGCATTGTAGTTTTATGGAGCAGAGGCAGGTATTATTTGCAATGTGTATCTCAAATGGAGCTCAGTAGTGACTTATCTTTCCCATAAAGAACTCTAGCTTGTAGGGCAAGTGATCGCATGTGATTTAACTCCATTTATGAGTGGGAAATTAACACTGAGTTGCCTTATAACAACCATACTCAGCTTTTGAGAAAAGAGCATTCTTCTACTGTAATGTGGTTCTTATAGAGCTGAAACAGTGAGCTTGTTCACAACAAAAGAACTGTCCTTCCTACACACCCGGACCATATCTAGTTCAACTCTGCTTTGAAACTCAGAAGAACTTTAGCTTCTCTTAAATTCAATGTATTTTAGTTGCTCAAAACAGATGCAGGTGTTCTTTGTACTCTGTATCTCAATGGGAGCCCAATAGTGACTTTCCTTACCCGATAAGTACTGTTGTTCCTAGGAAAGAAACAACATGTATTTCAATTCTGTTTATTAAGGGGCAATTATCACTGAGTTGCCTTCCTAGAAACACCCTATGCTTTTGTGAAAGGAGCATTCTTCTAATCCACTGTTTTTCCTTTAAAACCAGAAGATTGACCTTGCTCAGAACAAAAAAACTGTGGTTCCTACACACTCGGGCCATATCTAGTTCAACTCTGCTTAAGAAACTGATTGGAACCATAGCTTGTCTTACATTCAATGCACTGTAGTTGTTGGGAACAGAAGCGGGAGTTATTTTCACTGAGTATCACAATGCGAGCCCTATAGTGACTTTCCTTATCTCAAAAGAACTGTTGCTCATAGGAAAAGATATATCACGTGATTCAACTCTATAGAGCCAGAACAGTGACCTTGCTCAGAACAAAAAAAACTGTGTTTCCTACACACTCGGGGCATATCTAGTTCAACTCTGCTTCAGAATCTGAGAAGAACCAAAGCTTCTTTTACATCCAATGCACTGTAGTTGCTGGGAACAGACATGTGTGCGATTCGCACTGTGTATCTCAATGGGAGCCCAATAGTGACTTTCCTTACCTGAAAAGAACTGTTGCTTGTAGGACAAGATACAGCATGTGATTCAACTCCATTTATGACTGGGAAATTATCTCTGAGTCGCCTTACAAGAAACACACTCTGCTTTTGAGAAAGGAGCACCCCGCTAGTCTCCTGTGTTTCCTATAGGGCCAGAAGAGTGACCTTGCTCAGAACAAAAGAACTGTGCTTTCTACTCCCTTGGTCCATATCTAATTAAACTCTGCTTAAAGTACTGATTGGACTGTTGTTTGTCTTACATCCAATATACTGTATTTGCTGTGAACAGACGCGGGAGCTATATAATGGGAGCCCAATAGTGACTTTCCTTACCCGAAAAGAACTGTTGCTCCAAGCACAAGATACAGCACGTGATTCAACTCCGTTTATGACTAGGAAATTAACGCTGAGTTGCCTTACAGGAAACACACTCTGCTTCATAGAGAGGAACAGTCTTCTACTCTACTCTTTTTCCTATAGAGCCAAAACAGTTAGCTTTCAGAAAATAAGAACTGTGCTTCCTACACACACATTCCATTTCTAGTTTAACTCTGCTTAAGAAACTGAGAAAAACCATACCTTCTATTACATCCAATGCACTGTAGTTGCTGGAAACAGACACGAGTGCTAATTGCACTGTGTATCTCAATGGGAGCCCAATAGTGACGTTCCTTACCTGAACAGGACTGTTGCTGCTAGGGCAAGATACAGTATGTTATTCAACTCCATTTATGAAGGGGAATTTAACACTGAGTTGCCTTACAACAAACACACTCTGCTTTTGAGTAAGTAGCACGCTTCTACTCTACTTTGTTTCCCTTAGAGCTGAAACAGTGATATTGCTCAGAACAAAAGAACTGTGCTTCCTACACACAAGGGCCATATCTATTTCAACTCTGCTTACTAAACTTAGAAGAACAGTAGCTTCTCTTACTTCCAATGCATTGTTGTTGCTGGGACCAGAGGCGGATTCTATTTGCACTGTGTATCTCAAAGGGAACCCAATTGTGACTCTCCTTACCCAAAAAGAACTGTTGCTTGTAGGCCAATAGACAGCATGTGATTCAACTCTGTTTATGACTGGGAAATTAACACTGAGTTGCCTTACAACAAACATACTCAGCTTTTGAGAAAGGAGCATTCTTCCACTCTCCTGTTTTTCTTATAGAGCTGAAACATTGAGCTTGCTCTGAACAAAAGAATTGTGTTTCCTACACAATGGGTCCATATCAATTTCAACTCTGCTTGGAAACTGAGAAGAACCGTAGCTTCTCTTACATTCAACGCGTTTTAGTTGCTGAAAGCAGATGCAGGTGCTCTTTGCACTCTGTATCTCAATGGGAACCCAATAGAGACTTTCCTTACCTGAAAAGAACTGTTGCTCATAGGGTAAGAGACAGCATGTGATTCAACTGTTTATGAAGGGGGAGTTATCACAGTGTTGCCTTCCAAGAAACACACTCTGCTTTTGAGAAAGGATCACTCTTCTACTCTACTGTGTTTCCTATTGCGCCATCAGAGAAAGCTTGCTCAGAACAAAAGAACTGTGCTTCCTTCACACAATGGCCATATCTACTTCAACTCTGCTTAGGAAAATGAGAATAATAGTAGTTTCTCTTTCATCCAATGTTCTACAGTTGATGGCAACAGACTCTGGGGCTAATTTCACTGTGTATCTCAATGGGAGCCCAACAGTGACTTTCTTTACCTGAAAAGAACTCTTTTTCTTAGGACAAGAATCAGCATGTGATTCAACTCCATTTATGAAGGGTCAATTAACACTGAGTTGCCTTACAAGAAACGCACTCTGCTTTTGAGAAAGGAGCACTCTTATACTCTACTGTGTTTCCTATAGAGCCAGAACAGTGAGCGTGCTCAGAACAAAAGAAGTGTGCTCCCTACACACAGAGACCATATCGAATTCAACTGTGATTGGGCACGGAGAAGCACCATAGTTTGTCTTATATCCAATGCACTGTAGTTTTTGGGAACAGACACAGGTTCTGTTTCCACTGGGCATCTGAATGGGAGCCACAAGTGACTTTTCATACCTGAAAAGAGCTGTTGCTCATAGAACAAGAGACAGCATAGGATTCAACTCCATTTATGAAGGGGAAATTAACACTGCTTTTGAGAAAGGAGTGCTCTTATACTCTACGCTGTTTCCTATAGAGCCAGAACAGAAAGTTTGCTCAGAACAAAAGAACTGTGCTTTCTACACACACGGGCCATATCTATATCAATCTGTTTCGGAAACTGAGAAGAACCATAGCTTCTCTTACATCCAATGCTCTGTATTTGCTGCGAACAGACGCGGGTGCTATTTGCACTGAGTATCTCAATGGGAGCCCAAAGGTTACTTTCCTTACACAAAAAGATCTGTTGCTGGTATAATTGACCATATGGGATTCATCTCCATTTTTGAAGGGGAAGTTAACACTGAATTGCCTTACAAGAAAAATACTCTCCTTTTGAGAAAGGAGCACTCTTCTTCTCTATTGTGTTTCCTCTAGAGCCAGAACAGTGAGTGTGTTCAGAACAAAAGAAATGTGCTCCCTACACACACGGGCCATATCGAATTCAACTCTGCTTGGGAAAATGAGAAGAACCTTCTACTCTACTGATTTTCCTATAGAACCAGAACAGTGCCTATAGTGGTATTCTATTTGTACTGAAATGTGTTTTTATTTGTATGTTAATAAATAAAGTTGCCTAGTGGTCAGAGCTATTAGCAAGCCATAGTGAAAGCTGGTTGTGGTGGTGCATGCCGGTAGGATTTGATGGAGGTGCACACCTTTAATCCCAGCACTTGGGAGGCAGAGCTAGGCAGATCTCTGTGTGTTCAAGGATACAGCCAGCATTGGAGACACACGCTCCAATGTGTATCTGGAGGTCTGTACAGACAGGCAGTGACGAGGCAGTCACGTATTGGGGTTTACAACCAATGAGAAGGCAGAACAGAACTCTATTTAAAGACTAATGCACAGGAAGTAGCTCCTTTTTGGAGAGGTCTCTTGGCGGAAGAGGCTAGCCAGCAGCAGGTGGGTAAGTCTCTTAGCTCTGACCTCTTGGACTTTTATCTTTACATTGGCTCTGTGTTTCTTATTTAATAAGACGGTTTGTTACATCTACATTTGGCACCCAACGTGACAAGAATCCATAAGAAACCGCTTGACTTGGTTTGGCCATGGGTCCACGGCTGGTCCGGTTTTCCGCTTTGGTGGTCGGCTCCGGACGGCTGGCTCTCTAGCCGGGCCCCAGGTCGGTTTGGCCTCAGGCCCCAAGTGGGTAGCTTAAAGCCGGTGCTACAAACAACTCAGGTCTGACCTGCCGAACAGGGTACCTGCCTGTAAAGCCAACGCACATGGTCGGAGTTTAAGGAAGCCGCAGCCCAGGCTTGACTCTGCTCAAGCCGCAACATGTGGCTAGATTTAAGCTTTTAGTAGCTCGCTTTCTTGCTCTCTCTCTCTCTCTCTCTCTCTCTCTCTCTCTCGATTCACCTTGGACACTAGGTGGCTGTTTTGAAATTCCCTCGGATTTCTACTGCTCTGCTCAGATTTGGTAAGTCAATTAACATATCAGATATTTTAAAGGAAACTATTTAAAAGAGAAATTTTTTCCACATTTAAAAAAAATGGGTTTTCTGTGTGCATTGGAAGAAAATTGGGCTTTGTTTGCAATTTTAGGCAGTCTGACAATGGAACAACTGTATGAGATGATTAATATTGATCGAATTATGCAGTTTATTACTATGTTTATGCTCATTTTACTATTTAAAAAGATAGTCAATTTAAGTGCCAGGATGGCAGTTTTAGAAAAACTTGTTAAACCTGAAAAAACTCAGACAGAAGAAATTAACAGTGAAGTTGTTCCAAGAGTGGATCATAAGGTTACAGAAAGAAAGCCTGTTTTCACATAGTCACCCTTAATTTATCCAGCAGTTGCCTGATCAAATGACTACACAAAATATTTGGGCTCCAATTGAAATGTTGGATTTATGAAGGTTTAAGGAGGCAATAGTATCTTATGGCATGCATTCCCCATATGTAAAGAAAATGTTAAACTCTTGGTCAACATATAATAGGATTATACCACAGAACTGGTGGGAGCTGGCACAGGCTGTTCTGGAGCCAAGTCAGAGGCTCCAGTGGCAAATGTACTTTAAGGATGAAGCTAAAAACATAGAAAAACAATGGAGGGATAAAAGAATACAAGTCTTCTAGGATCAGCTTATTGGAGAAGGCCAATATGCTTCAGTACAAACACAATGTTTATATGATGTCCAAACCTTAATTCTATGTCGAACAGCAGCCTTGAATGCATGGACAGAGTTGAGGAACCAGGAAAAAAAGCTGAGTCATTTACAAAGGTTATACAAGGCCCAAAAGAATCTTCCACAGATTTTTTACAAAGACTGGCTTCAGCAGTAAAGAGAATGGTCCCCGATTCAGAGCCTAGTCAGATAATAATTGAATCTTTGGCCTTTGAGAACACGAATGCAGCATGCAAAAGAATAATCAGGCCATTAAAGGCAAGATCTTCACCCTTGGAAGATTGGATTAGAGACACAGTTAATGTGGAGGCTCATGACCATGATGATATGTGGGTAGGAGAAGCAATTTCAAAAGGTTTGAGGAATGTTAGATGTTTTGGATGTGGTAAACAAGGACATTTGAAAAGGGACTGTAAACAGGTCATTCCTAGGAACAATGTTTCTTCATGGAACAATGGTAACAGAATGCCCCTTCCTTCTGGAGTATGCAGAAGGTGTGGTAATGGAAAACACTGGACCAATGAATGTACATCAACAAGGGACAGACAAGGTAATCCTTTGCCTCAGTCTTTGGGAAACTCCCAGAGGGGCCTCATGCAGGCCCCCATAGCAGATCCAGTTCAAGCCTTTCCTGCAGTCATAGAGGAAACCCCTGCTCAGAGCAATTAAATAACCAAATGCCTATTGGAATAAATCATGCTGGTCAGGATGATGAGACAGAGAGAATAGAAAATTCAGGAAAAAGCATAAAGAAAATTTTTTGGCAAACTTCTATTAATGAACAAAGACCAAAATTAACGATAAAAATAAATGGTGTTTTGTTGTCTGGTCTGGTAGACACAGGTGCTGACGTTACCATAATTGCACCAGAATTTTGGCATCCAACTTGGCCTCTTCAGGAGGTAAATGTTCAACTGCTAGGAATTGGGACATTATCTCAAGTAAAATGAGTGCAAGATGCCTTGAATGTATAGGTCCAGAAGGACAGAGAGGTAAATTAAAGCCATATGTGGCTAACATAGCTATGAACCTGTGGGGTCGAGACCTGTTGCAGCAATGGAATACTCAGATTAACAGGAAGGGAGCTGGGGGCCTGTCTCAAAGTCTCAGGAAGTGGCTGGGGTCTCGGAGGATGGGTGTAGGGGCAAGGTGTGGAGATTGCAGTGTCTGCCGGGGGTCTTGGAGAAGGGGAACCTTCCTGGTGGGGGTGGAGGGGATCTTGCCCAATGGCCAGAACCTAGGACCAAGTTGGGCAGGTCTTCCCCGGAATGGCTGGTGCCCAGGGATGGGATCTAGGGGCAGGACTCTCTGGGTCTGAGCCCAGACACTCACCACTTGTCCCAATGGGAGGTCCGGGGCAGGAAGGGAGCTGGGGGCTGTTGCACACTCTGCTTTTGAATAAGAAGCACTCTTCTGCTTTACAGTTTTTCTAATACAGTGGGAACAGTAAGCTTGTTCAGAACAAATTAACTGTGCTTCCTACACACACGCCATATCTAGTTCAACTCTGCTTAGAAAACTGATAAGAACAGCAGCTTTTCTTGCATCCAATGCACTGCAGTTGCTGGGAACAGATGCAAGTGCTATTTCCATTGTGTATCTCCATGGGAGCCCAATAGTGACTAGGCTTACCAGAAAAGAAATGTTGCTCGTAGGACACGAGACAGCATGTGATTAGACTCCATTTAGGAATGGGAATTCAACAGTGAGTTCCCTTACAAGTAACACACTCTGCTATTGAGAAAGAAGCAGTCCTCTGCTTACAGTGTTTCCAATTCAGCAGGAACAGTGAGCTTTCTCAGAACGAAGAACTGTGCTTCCTACTCACATTGGCCATATTTAGTTCAACTCTGCTCAGGAAATTGATAAGAGCAGCAGCTTCTCTTACATCCAATGCACTGCACTTGCTGTGAACAGAGGCGAGTGCTAATTCCACTGTGTACCCCAATGGGAGCCCAATAGTGACTATGCTTACCAGAAAAGAACAGTTGCTCATAGTACAAGAGACAGCATGTGATTAGACTCCATTAAAGAAGGAGAATTCAACACTGAGTTCCTTTACAAGAAACACACTCTGCTTTTGACAAAGAAGCACTCTTCTGCTTTACAGTTTTTCCAATACAGCAGGAACAGTGAGCTTGCTCAGAACAAAAGAACTGTTCTTCCTAAACACATGGGCCATATCTACTTCAACTCAACTTAGGAAATTGATGAACAGTAGCTCTTCTTACATCCAATGCACTGCACTTGCTGGGAACAGACGCATGTGGTTGTTCCACTGTGTATCTCAATGGGAGCCGGATAGTGACTAGACTTACCAGAAAAAACTCTAACTTGTAGCACAAGAGACAGGATGTGAATCAACTCTGATTAGGAATGGGAATTCAACACTGAGTTGCCTTACAAGAAACACACTCTGCTTTTGACAAAGAAGCACTCTTCTGCTTTACAGTTTTTCCAATACAGCAGGAACAGTGAGCTTGCTCAGAACAAAAGAACTGTGCTCTCTACACACATGGGCCATATCTAGTTCAACTCTGCTTAGGAAACTGATAAGAACTGTAGCTTCTCTTACATCCAATGCACTGTACTTGCTGGGAACAGACTCCAGTGCTATTTCCATGTGTATCTCAATTTTGGCCCAACAGTGACTTTGCTTAGCAGAAAAGAAATGCTTGTTGTAGGACAAGAGACAGCAATTGGTTAAACTCAATTTAGGAAGGGGAATTCATTCCCATGTTCCCTTATGGGGAACTCACTCTATTTTTGAGAAAGAAAACTCTTCTCTTTACTGTGTTTCCAATTCAGTCAGAAGGGGGAGCTTGGTTAGCACTAAAGAACTGTGATTACAGAGACACTGGTGATATTTCCTTAGACTCTGCTTACAAACTGGTAAGAACAATAGCTTCTCTTACATCCAATGTACTGTATTTGCTTGGAACACACACGAGTGCTATTTCCACTGTGTATCTCAATGGGAGCCCAATAGTGACTCTCCTTACCAGAAAAGAACTGTTACTCATAGTACAAGAGGCAGCATGTGATTCAACTCCACTTATGAAGAGGAATTCAACACTGAGTTGCCTTACAAGAAATACACTCTGCTTTTGAGAATGGAGCAGTCTTCTACTCTACTGTGTTTCCTACATAGCCAGAACAGTGAGCTTGCTCAGAACAAAAGAACTGTCCTTCATACAATCACAGGCGATATCTCTTTCAACTCTGCTCAGGACACTGATAAGAAAAGTAGTTTCTCTTACATCTAACACACTGAAATTGCTGGTGAACATATGTGAGTTGTTTACCTCACACTGTGTCTGAAGTTTCTCTCATGTATGTTTGATGATACTGTCTCTGGAGTTGTTATGGTGTGTATGTTGTCCATTTCACATTGTCTTTAAGTTGCTATGGTGTGTTGTGTCTAATTAATACTGTCTCTTTAGTCTCAATATTCGGCGGTGTTTATCTGATATTGTCTCTGAAGTTTTGTTTTGTTTTGTTTTGTTTTTCACAGAAATAAAACAAGTATTTATTTTTAAGTTACATCTTATATGCAGCATAAACACATGGTCATACGTATGCATATTTCTACGACATATATTGCCCCCCCCACACGCCACATTTATTTACTTGAATATAATTTTCTTAGAGAAGATAATTCTAAACCCTATTGTCCTTCACTAAAAAAACATGAAAATGTAGAAGATCATTAATAAAAAATTCATTTGCCTTTCAAAAATGAAAACATACCAACTATATTCATTTTCTACCACATAAAGAAATATTTCTATTAGTGATAGAAATCCCTTATAATGAAACATAAAAACAAATCTTGGTGATAGATTCAATTTAAGAAAAGCAAAACTAATGATTGTTGTATCTTTGACCCATATACTTATAAGAATCTGGTCATGAATGCACAAGGACAGAAATTACCAGCAATAAAGTTTTTATAGAAAAAAGGATCCCTTTAAAAGAAGTATGAAGGCAAAATGCTACTGAAAAGAAAAGAGGAAAGAAAACGGGCTGGTGGAGTGTATTTGGGAGCACAAACTGTAGCTTCATCTTCAAAGTTAAACATGTGAGGGAAATGGTGATTAATCAAAGGAGTTGATTTACAAGTCTGAATTACAAGTCAGTAGAACATGCATGTTACTATGAACTTTGGTGGTAAAAATGTCTATGTGCAAAATTTTTTTTCAAAAATTACAGAGCATTTTCATTTTGTTGTTGTCCAATTTTGTAAATGAAAAAATCAGAGATAACTTAATCCTTTCATTTTCAGTAGGAAGAAACTGTATGTAAATTTGTGAAATTAGTTGGATGAAGATTGAAGGACAAGGAGTATGAAGCAGAAAATGACAGGTCAAGTTTTATCAGCCAGACTCCATAGAACTCACTATTAACTGACATTCTATTATGGTAAACCAGTAATGTGGAAGATACTGACTTCAACTTAATAAGTAAACACTGGTGAAGACAAAAACCAGTAAACAATATTGTGAAAAAAAAAACATGATTTAAGATGCTCAAATTAAATCCTGAGTAGGGCACATTTTACATTCACTTGTAATACTTAAGGAGAAGCATTAGATTACCTCAAGTCAAAGATGCAAAATTAAAAACTGTGGTACTGAATTTTAAAAAGATATAGAGAAAAATAGAACTTTTGGGGAAACAAGTCAATCTAAATACAATCTATTTATTTTCAACAAATGTGCTAAGATCAGTCATGGTTCTGAAAAACAAGGCATCTACTATAGAAAATCAAAACTCAACCCAGATGTCTCATAAGCTAAAACATAAATCTGAATGATGATATTTTAACTCTAATGCTTCTTGGGAAAAAAGCAGTGGGAAATGCATTAGGATATTAAAGTGGTGAAGGTATTTTTGGATATGTCCCCCAAATAAAGTATTATCAAAATAGGCAAATTTAATGACTTCAAACAAAATGTATTTTCCTCAATATAAGGAACTGTCATCAAACTAACCTTCAGAAAAGAACTTCAAACTATATTAGGAGCTCAAACAATGTAACACCAAAAATTATATATTTTAAATCACCTGATTAAAAACCAAATAAATAGAAATTTCTATATATATATATATATATATATATATATATATATATATATATAAATGAGCAACAAATATATGTTCAAAAATAGTAAACATCACTCATCCCCAGAGAAACACAAACAAAATATATTGAGATACCACTTCACTTTTGTAAGAAATGGTATTCTCAAAAAGATAGATAACAGTAAGTGCTACCATGGAAGTGAAGAAGATAGATCCCATCTATACTGTTGGCCCAAATGTCAATTATTATAGCCATTATAGAAATCTATATGAATGCTTCTCAATAAAGTAATTTTAAAAAGAAAGCTATCATAGACTAGAGTGGTGAGTACACATCCAGAGGAAATGAAAAGAGCAAGTCAGGGAGTCATCCAGATAGTCTCATGGACTTTGAGGACACAAATGATTACTAAAGGCTGTAAACATTAAAGAAAAGGAGAGTTAGGGAAAAGTTGGTCATTTGGTAGAAGTGATCACTAGTTGGGGTAGAAAGTTATGGTGAATAAGACAGAGTAACTAACAGTAAGTTGGAAGAAAGGACTTTGAATGTGTTAATCATAAAAAAGTAATGAATACTTGTGGGCTGAGATTTGATTAAAATGATTTAAATATTATACAATATTTGTTATTCCATTAATATGTATTACTTTGACTTTATTTTTTTCTTTTTATTAAGAGGTTTTCTGTTCATTTTACATACTAACCATGGATTCTCCTCTCCTCCCTCCTCCCACTCCCCAGCCTTCCCCCCCAAACCACCCCCATTACCACCTCCTCCAAGGCAAGGTCTCCCCTGGGGAGTCAGCAGAGCCTGGTATATTTAGTTGAAGCAGATCCAATCCCCTCCTTCCTGCACCAAGGCTGAACAAAGTGTCTCATCATAGGCCCTAGGTTCCAAAAAGCCTGAGGACAGGTTCTGGTCTCACTGTCTAGGTGCTCCCTAAACAGTTCAAGCTAAACAACTGTCTCACTTATCCAGAGGGCCTAGTCCAGTTCCATGGGGGCTCCTCAGCTATTGGTTCACAGTTCATATGTTTCTCTCGATAACTCTTGCTCATATAATTATAGTGGTATTTTATTTGTACTGAAATGTAATTTTATTTGTATGTTAATAAATAAAGTTGCCTAGGGGTCAGAGCTATTAGCAAGCCATAGCGAAAGTTGGTTGTGGTGGTGCACACCAGTAGGATTTCCTGAAGGAAGCACACGTCTTTAATCCCAGCACTTGGTAGGCAGAGCTAGGTAGATCTCTATGTGTTCAAGGATACAGCCAGCATTGGAGACACACGCTCCAATGTGTGTCTGGAGGTCTGTACAGACAGGCAGTGACGAGGCAGTCACGTATTGGGGTTTACAACCAATGAGAAGGCAGAACAGAACTCTATTTAAAGACCAACAGACAGGAAGTAGCTCCTTTTTCGAGAGGTCTCTTGGTGGAAGAGGCTAGCTGGCAGCAGGCAGGTAAGGCTCTTAGCTCTGACCTCTTGGGCTTTTATCTTTACATTGGCTCTGTGTTTCTTATTTAATAAGACCGTTGGTTACTTCTACATATAATCCCTCCTCTCTCTCACCAATTGGACTCCTCTAGCTCTGCCTGGGGCTTGGCCATGGATCTGTGCATCTGCTTCCATCAGTCACTGGATGAGAGTTCTATCATGAGAGTTAGGGTGTTTGGCCATCTGATCACCAGAGTATGTCAGCTCAGGCACCCTCTCAACCACTGCCAGTAGTTGATAGTGGAGTCATCTTTGTGGGTTCATGGGAACCTCTCTAGCACTCTGCTTCTTCCTATTCCCATAGTGTCTTCATTTATCATAGTATCTCTTTTCCTTATTCTCCCACTCTGCTCCTGATCTAGCTAGGAGGACATCCTGCACCCCTAAGCTCTTTTTCCCATAACCCTTGCCTTCCATTAACCTCCCTCACTCCCAGTTTGCTCATGTACTTCTCATCCATTTCTCTGTCACTGGGGTCCTCTTTACTAGCTAGCCTCCCTGGAGCTGTGGGTTGCAGTCTGGTTATCTTTTGCTTTACATCTAGTATCCACTTATGAGTGAGTACATACCACGTTTGTCTTTCTGAGTCTGGGCTACCTCACACAGGAAGATATTTCCTAGTTCCATCAATTTGCCTGCAAATTTCATGATGTCATGGTTTTTCTCTGCTGAGTAGTACCCCATTATGTATATGTACCACATTTTTTTTTTATCCATTCTTCAGTTGAAGGACATCTAGGTTGTTTCCAGGTTCTGGATATTAGAAATAATGCTGCTGTGAACATAGTTGAGCATGTGTCCTTGTGGTATGATTGAGCATTCCTTGGGTATATGCCCAAGAGTGGTATAGCTGGGTCTTAAGGGAGATTGATTCCCAATTTTCTGAGAAAGTGCCATACTGATTTCCAAAGTGGCTGTACAAGTTTGCATTCCCACCAACAGTGGAGGAATCTTCCCCTTGCTCCACATCATCTCCAACATAATCTGTCTTCAGTGGTTTTGATCATAGTCATTCTGACATGTGTAAGATAGTATCTCAGAGTTGTTTTGATTTGCATTTCCCTGATGATGTTGAGCAATTCCTTAAATATCTTTCAGCCATTTGAGATTCTTCTGTTGAGAATTCTCTGTTTATCTCTATAGCCTATTTTTTTAATTGGACTGTTAAGTATTTTGATGTCTAGTTTCTTGAGTTCTTTATATATTCTGGATATCAGGCCTCTGTCAGATGTGATGTTGGTGAAGATCTTTTCCAGTTCTGTAGGCTGTCATTTTGTCTTATTGACCGTGTCTTTTGCCCTACAAAAGCTTCTCAGTTTCAAGAGGTCCCATTTATTAATTGTTGCTCTCAGGTTCTGTGCTATTGGTCTTATATTTACAAAGTGATCTCCAGTGCCAATGTGTTCAAGAATACTTCCTACTTTCTCTTCTATCAAGTTCAGTGTAACTGAATTTATGTTGAGGTCTTTGATCTACTTGGACTTAAGTTTTGTGTACGGTTACAGATATGGATCTATTTGCAATCTTCTATGCACATCCAGTTGTGCCAGCACCATTTGTTGAAGATGCTTTCTTTTTTCAATTGTACAATTTTGGATTCTTTGTCAAAAATTAGGTGTTCATATGTGTGCAGATTAATGTCAGAATCTTCAGTTTGGTTCCATTGGTCCACATGTCAGTTTCTATGCCAGTACTAAGCTCTTTTTTTATTACTGTAGCTCTATAGTAGAGCTTGAAGTCAGGGATCATGATGCCTCCAGATGTTGCTTTATTGTACAGGATTCTTTTGGCTATCCTGGGTTTTTTGTTTTTCCATATGAAGTTGACTATTGTTCTTTCCAGATCTGTGAAGAATTGTGTTGGTATTTTGATGGGGATTGCATTGAATCTGTAGATTGTTTTTGGTAAGATTGTCATTTTTACTATGTTTATCCTGCTTATCCATGAGCATAGGAGATATTTCCATTTTCTGATATCTTCTTCAATTTCTTTTTTCAGGGACTTAAAGTTCTTGTCATACAGGTCCTTCACTTGCTTAGTTAGAGTTACCCCAAGGCATTTTATATTATTTGTGGCTATTGTAAAGGGTGATGTTTCTCTGATTTCTTTCTGAGCCCATTTTTCATTTGTATATAGGAGGGCTACTGATTTCTTTGAGTTAATCTTGTATCCTGCCACCTTGCTGAAGGTATTTATCAGCTGGAAGAGTTTCTTGGTCGAATTATTGGGGTCATTTGTATATACTATCATGTCATCTGCAAATAGTGAAAGTTTGACTTCTTCCTTTCCAATTGTATCCCCTTGATCTCTTTTTGTTGTCTTAAAGCTCTAGCGAGAACTTCAAGTACCATATTGAATAAATATGGGGAGAGTGGACAGCCTTGACTTGTTCCTGATTTTAGTGGAATTGCTTTGAGTTTCTCTCCATTTACTTTGATGTTGGCTGTTGGTGTGCTGTAAACTGCCTTTATTATATTTAGATATGTTTCCTATATTCATGATCTCACCAAGATCTTCAACATGAAGGGGTATTGGATTTTGTCAAAGGCCTTTTCAGCATCTAATGAAATGATCATGTGTTTTTTTTCTTTGAGTTTGTTTATATGGTGTATTACATTGACAGACTTTCATATGCTGAACCACCCTTGCATCCCTGGGATGAAGCCTATTTGATCATGGTGTATAATTGTTTTGATGTGTTCTTGGAGTCTGTTTGCCAATATTTTATTGCATATTTTTGCATCAATGTTTATGAGGGAGATTGGTCTGTAATTATCTTTCTTTGTTGCATCTTTGTTTGGCTTGGGAATCAGAGTAACTATAGCCTCATAGAAGGAGTTTGGTAACATTCCTTCTGTTTCTATTGTGTGGAACAATTTAAAGAGTTAATTGGCATTAACTCTTCTTTGAAGATCTGGTGGAATTCTGCACTGAAACCATCTGATCCTGGGCTTTTTTTGGTTGGGAGACTTTTAAGGACTGTTTCTATTTCCTTAGGTGTTATTGGTCTATTTAGATAGTTTATCTGGTCTTGATTTAACTTTGGTGTGTGATACTTATTCAGAAAATTATCCCTTTAAGATTTTCCAGTTTTGTGGAGTACAGGTTTTTGAAGTATGACCTGATGATTCCTCATTGTCAGTTGCTATGTCTCCCTTTATTTCTGATTTTGCTAATTTGGGTGCTCTCTCTCTCTCTGCCTTTTGGTTACTTTGGATAAGGGCTTGTCTATTTTGTTGATTTTCTCAAAGAACCAACTCTTTGTTTCATTGATTCTTTGTAGTGTTCTCTTTGTTTCTATTTTATTGATTTCAGCTCTCAATTTGATTATTTCCTGGTGTTTATTACTCCTGGTTGACTTTGATTCTTCTTGTTCTAGAGCTTTCAGGTATGCTGTTAAGTCACTAGTGTGGTGGTATTGTATTCCCCAAAATATTGTGCAACCTAATAAATTTATCTGGGGTCAGAGAACTAGATACAGAGGCTAGAAAATGGTGGCACTCACACCTTTAATCCTAGCATTCCAGAGGCAGAAATCCATCTGTTCAAGGATACAGCCAAGCATGGTGACTCACACCATTAATCCCAGAAAGCGAGCCTTTAATCCTAGGGAGTGAGGCAGAAAGCATAAAGATATATAAGGCGTGAGGACCAGAAACTAGAAGCATTTGGCCTAGTTAAGCAGGTGGCTGGTTAAGCTTTCAGGATTCTAGCAGCAGTTCAGCTGAGACCCATTCTGGATGAGGACTCAGAGGCCTCCAGTCTGAGGAAACAAGACCAGCTGAGGATCCAGCAAGGTGAGGTAGCTCTGGCTTGTTCTGGTTCTCTGATCTTCCAGTTCACCCCAATACCTGGCTGGGTTTGTTTTTGTTAATAAGATTCTTTAAGATTCATGCTACACACTAGTGTGAGATTTCTCCAACTTCTTTATGTGGGCATTTATTGCTTTGAATTTTCCTCTTAGCACTGCTTTCATAGTGTCCTATACGTTTGAGTATATAGTATATTCATTTTCATGTAAGCCATTAATTTCTTTCTTTATTTCTTCCTTGACCCATTGGTGAATCAGTTGACCATTATTCAGTTTCCATGAGATTGTAGGCTTTCTGTAGTTTTTGTTGTTGTTGAAATCTAACTTTAAACCATGGTGGTCTGATAGAATGTAGGAGGTTATTCCAATTTTTTTGTATCTGTTGAGGTTTGCTTTGTCACTGAGTATGTGGTCAGTTTTAGAGAAGGTTCCCTGGGGTGCTGAAAAGAAGGTATATTCCTTTTTGTTAGGGTGGAATGTTCTGTAGATGTCTATTAAGTTTATCTGAGTCATAGCATCAGTTAAACCTCTTATATCTGTTATGTTTCAATTTGGCAGATCTGTCCAGTGGTAAGAGTCGGGTGTTAAAGTATCCCACTATTAATGTGTGGGGTTTTATGTGTGTTTTAAGCTTTAGTAATGTTTCTTTTACATATGTGGGTGCCCTTGTACTTGGGGCATAGAAGTTCCATATTGAAACTTCATCTTGGTGGATCTTTCCTGTGATGAGTATGCAATGTCCTTCTTGATCTCTTTCAGTTGATTTTAGTTTGAACTCTATTTTGTTGGATATTAGGATAGCTACACAAGCTTGCTTCTTAAGACCATTTGATTGGAAAGACTTTTCCCAGCCTTTTATTCTGAGGTAGTGTCTATCTTTGAAATTAAGATGTGTTTCTTGTATGCAGCAGAAAGATGGTCCTGCTTTCATATCCATTCTTTTAGCCTGTGTCTTTTTATATGTGAATTGAGTCCATTGATATTAAGGGATATTAATGACCAGTGATTGTTAGTTCCTGTTTATCTTTTGGTGGTAGTGTGTGTGTACTTCTCTTCTTTGGGGTTACTGCTGTGGGGCTATCTATTGTCTGTGTTTTTATGGGAGTATCTGAGTTCCTTAGGTTGGAATTTTCCGTCTAGTGCTTTCTGTAGGACTGGGTTTGTGGATAAGTATTGTTTAATCTGGCTTTGTCTTGGAATGTCTTGTTCACTCCATTTATGATGATTGAAAGTTCTGAAGCTGTTATGGTGTGTGTGGTGGTGTCTAACTGATACTCTGAAGTTTCTATATAATGTGAATTCTAACTTAACTGTCTCTGGAGTTTCTACGGTGTGTATGGTATCTGAAACTATATATGAATTTGCTAAGGTGTCTAATGGACAATGTCTCTGAAGTTTCTATGGTTTTGTGATATCTAACTAACAGTCTCTGGAGTTTCTTTGGTGTGTGTGGTGTCTGAACTGTCTTTAAATTTGCTAAGGTATCTAACAGACAATGTCTCTTAAGTTTCTATTGTGTATGGTATGTAAGTGACATTGTCTTAGAAGTTGCTATGGAGTATGTGGTGTCTAATGACAGTGTCTCTGAAATTAGTATAGTTTGTGCAGTTTATAACTGACACTGTCTGAAGTTTCTATAGTGTGTGCTATCTGACCCTATCCCTGAAGTTTCTAAGTTGTGTGTGGTGTATAGCTGACTCTGAAGTTTCTATGGTGTGTGATGACTATTGTCACTATCTCTGGAGTTTCTATTCTGTGTGTAGTTCCTAATTAACACTATCTCCAAAGTAGCTATGTTGTGTAGTGTAAATCTGAAACTGTCTCTAAGGTTGCAATAGTGTGTATGGTGTCTAACTGCCACTGTCTCTGATGTTTCTCTCATGTATGGTGTCTAAATGACAGTCTCTGGAGCTGGTACATGTTTATGTTGTCTAATTGACACTGTCTTTAAGTTGCTATGATGTGTGATGTTTAATTGACACTGTCTCTAGTTTCTATGGTGGGTGCTGTCTAAGAGATACTGTCTTTGAAGTTGCTATGGCATGTGTGCTATCTAACTGACATTGTTTGAAATTTTTATGATGTGTGTGGTGTCTAACTGACACTGTGTCTGGTTTGTATAGTATTGCAGTGTCTAAATGACACTGTCTCTGAAGTTGCTATGGTGTATGTGGTGTATAGTTTTCACTGACTCTGATGTTGGTTTGGTGTGTGATATCTAACTGACACTGACTCTGAAGTTACTATGGTATGTTGTTTCTAAATAACACTGTCTCTGAAGTTGCTATAGTGTGTGGTGCCTAATTGACACTGTCTCTAATGTTTCTATGGTGTGTTTCCTGTCTAATACTATCTCTCTGAAGTTTCTGTGGTGTTTAACTGACACTGTCTCTGAAGTTGCTTTGGTGTGTTTGTTGTCTAACACTATCTCTGAAGTTTCTATGGTATCTGTGGTGTTTAACTGCCACTGCCACTGAAGTTGCTATGTTGTGTGTTGTCTAAATGACACTGGCCCTAAAGTTTATATGATGTGTGTTGTCTAAATCATACTGTTTCTGAAGTTGTGTGGTTTTTTGTAATGTCTAACCTACACTGTCTCTGAAGGTTGTATAGTGTGTTTGGTGACTAACTAAAACTATCTCTGAAGTTTCTATAGCATGTATGGTGTCTAACTGAGACTGATTCTGAAGTTGTTATTGTGTGTGGTGTGTAACTTACATTGTCTCTCAAGTTTCTATGGTGTTGATGGAGTCTTTCTGACACCACCTGTGATGTTGCTGTGGTCTGTGTTGTCTATCTGAAACTGTCTATGAAGTTTCTATGGTGTGTGTGGTATCTAACTTATACTATCTCTGAAGTTGCTATGGTTTCTACTGTCTGACTGACACTGTCTCTTAAGTTTCTGTGGTGTTCATGGTGTCTGACACTGTCTCTGAATATGGTACGGTGTGTATTGTCTAACAGACTCTGTCTCTGCAGTTTCCATGGTATGTGTGGTGTCTAACTGACACTGAATCTAAAGTTTTTGTGATGTGTGTTGTCTCACACTATTTCTGAAGTTTCAATGGTTTTTGTGATATCTAATTGGCATTGTCTCTCAAGATTATATGGTGTGTTTGGTGACTAACTAAAACTGTCTCTGAAGTTTCTATAGTATGTGTGGTGTTTAACTGACATTGACTCTGAAGTTGTTAATGTATGGTGTCTAACTGACACAGTACTCTGAAGTAGTCTCTGAAGGGTTTTGTGGTGTCTAAGGGACAATCTTTGAAGTTGCTATGGTATGTGGTATTTAAATGACACAGTTTCAAAAGATTTGATAGTGTATGATGTCTAAGTGACACTGTCTCTGCAGTTGCCATGCTGTGTGTGGTGTCTAATTGAAAATGTCTCTGAGGTTGCTATTGTGTGTGTGATGTGTAACTGACACTGTCTCTGAAGATACCATGGTGTGTGGTGTCTAACTTACACTGTCTCCTCTTACGTTGATTAGAGTATAGTGCCTTTTTTAAAGCTGTTGAATATTTGGTTTTTATTAAGAAAATTTTTCCATTCATTTTACACACCAATCAAAGATCCACATCTTCCCTCCTCCTGCCCATGCAGCCTCCCCTTCCCATCCCATCACCCACCCCTCCCCACAAGAAGACAAGGTCTCCCATGGGGAGGCACATCCAGTAGAGGCAAGTCCAAGCCCCTCCTCCTGCCTCAAGGCTGTGTGAGGTATCCTATCATAGGTAGTGGGCTCCAAAAAGCCTGGTCATGCACCAGGGATGGATTTTGATCCTACCACCAGGGGATCCCCCCAAGCAGATGAGGTTACACAACCGTCTTGCCATGCAGAGGGCCTAGCCCAGTCCCATGAAGGCTCCACAGCCATTGATCCAACTTTCATGAGTTCCCACTAGTTTGGTTTGGTCATCTCTACAGGTTTCCCCATCATGATCTTGGTGCACTTGCTCATAGAATCCTTCTTCTCTCTCTTTGACTGGACTCCTGGAGCTCTGCCTGGTGTTTGGCTGTGGATCTCCGCATCTGCTTCCATCAGTCATTGGAGAAAAGCTCTGTGATGACATGGTATTCACTGATCTGACCACTGGGGTAAACCAGTTCAGTTCAGGCACCCTCTCCACTATCACTATCTCTGAAGGTTGTATGGTGTTTGGTGACTAACTCATGCTGTCTCTGAAGTAGGTATGGTGTGTGTGTGTTGTCTAATGACACTGTCTCTGGAGTTTCTATGGTTCATTTGGTTTCTAACTGATGCTGAATATGAAGCTGCTATGGTATGTGTTGTGTAACTGACACTGTCTCTTGAGTTTCTATGGTGTGTGTGGTGTCAGACACTGTCTCTGAATTTGCTAAGGTGTCTAATGAACAATGTCTCTGAAGTTTCTATGGTTTTTCTGATGTCTAGCTGGCACTGTCTCTGAAATTTCTATGATGGGTGTGGTATCTAACTGACATTCTCTCTGAAGATTCTAGGGTATGTGGTCTCTAAGTGACACTGTGTCTGTAGCTTGTACTGTGTTAGTTGTGTCTAACTGACACCTTATCTGAAGTTGTAATGGTATGTTATGTGTATTGTCTAACTGACACTGCCTTGAAAATGCTATGGTGTTTGGTGTCTGACACTGTTTTTGAATTAGCTATGGTGTGTGGTGTCAATATGATACTGTGTCTGAAGTTGTTATGCTGAGTGATTCTAACTGACACTGTCTCTGAAGTTACTTTGGTGTCTCGTGTCTAATTGACACTGTCTGAGATATTTCTATGGAGTGTTTGGTGAATAACTGACACTATCTCTGTAGTTGCTATGTTGTGTGTAGAGTCTGACACTGTGTCTAAATTTTCTATTCTGTATGTTCTTTCTAACTGACATTTTATCTGAAGTTGCTATGGTGTGTGAAGTGTCTAAATGACACTGTTTATGAAGTTGCTATGGTGTGTGGTGTCTACCTGAAACAGCCTTTGAAATTGCTATGGTGTGGTGTGTTTATATGACATTGTCTCTGAAGTTGCTATGGTGTGTGGTGTTCAGCTGACACTTTCTCTGAAGTTTCTTTGGTGTGTGCAGTGTCTGACACTGTCACTGAAGTTGCTGATGTGTGTATGGTATGCAATTGACAGTCTCTCTGAAGTTCCCATGGTTTGCAATGTTTAACTGACACTGTCTCTTGAGTTTCTATGGTATGTATGGTGTCTGACACTATCCCTGAATTTATTAAGGTTTTTTAACAGACAATGTCTCTGAAGTTTCTATGGTGTGTGGTGAATAACTGACACTGTCTCAGAAGTTGCTATGGAGTATGTGGTGTTGAACTGACACTGTCTCTGACATTTGTATAATGTGTGTGATGTCTATTTGACCCTGTGTCTGAAGTTGCTATAGTTTGTGCTATCTGACAGTCTTTGAATTTGTTGTGTGTGGTGTATATTTGAAACTGACTCTGAATTTGCTATGGTATGTGGTGTCTTACTCACACTGTCTCTAGAATTTTTATGGAGTGTGTGGTGTCTAACTGACACTCTCTCTGAATTTATTATGGTGTATGGTTTCCAAATGACACAATCACTGAAGTTGCTATAGTGTGTGGTGTTTAAATGACACTGTTTCTATTGTTTCTTCCATAGGTTTGCTGTCTAACCAACATTGCCTCTGAAGAATCTAAGGAGTCTGTGGTGTCTAACTGACACTGTCTCTGAAGTTGTTATTGTGGGTGTGGTGTCTAATTGACACTGACTCTGAAGTTGCTGTGGTGGGTGTAGTGTCTAATTGACAGTCTCTGAAGTTCCTTTGGTGTTTGTGGATTCTAACTGGCACTGTCTATGTAGTTTCTATAGTATATGTGGTGTCTAACTCACATGGTGAAGTTTTTATTGTGTGTAGTATCTAACTGACACTGTCTCTGAAGTTGCTATGGTGGGTGGTACCTAACTGACATTGTCTCTAATGTTTCTACCTTGGGTTTGCTTTCTAACAGACACTGTCTCTGAAAGTATCTATGGTGTCTGTGGTGTCTGACACTGTCTCTGAATGTTCTATTGTGTGTTTGGTGACTAAAAGACACTGTCTCTGAAATGTCTATAACCTGTGGTGCCTAACTGACACTGACTCTAAAGTGATATAGCATGTGGTATCTAAATAACTCAGTTTCTGAAGTTTCTCTGGTGGGTATGGTGTCTAATTGAAACTATCTCTGAAGTTGATAAGTTGTATGATGTCTAACTGACACTGCCTCTGACATTTCTATAGCCTGTGTGTTGTCTGTCACTGTTTCAGAATTTGCTATGGTGTGTGTGGTGTCTAATGGAAATTGTCTCTGATGTTGCTATGGTGTGTGGTGTCAAACTGACACTGTCTCTGAGTTTCTATGGTATCTGTGATGTCTGACACCATCTCTGAAGTTGCTATGGTATGTGGTATCTAAGTGACACTGTCTCTGGAGTTTCTATGATGTGTGCACTGTCTGACACTGTCTCTGAATTTGCTATGGTGTCTGAGGGACACTGTCTCTGAGTTTCTATGCTGTGTGGTGTCTAACTGATACTGTTTGTGAAGTTTCTATGTTTTTAGTGATGTCTAACTGAAACTGAAGGTTCAGTGGTGTTTGGTGAGTGACACTGTCTCTTAAGTTTCTGTAGCATGTAGTCTCTAATTGACGCTGACTCTGAAGTTGCTAAGGTGTGTGGAGTCTAAATAACACTGTCTCTGAAGTTGCTATCCTATTGTGAGTTCTAACTGAATCTGTCTCTGAAGTTGCTATGTTGTGGGCTGTCAATCTGATACTGTCTATAAGGTTGTAATAGTGTGTGTGGTGCCTGACACTGTAGCTGACATTGCTATTGTGTGTGATGTCTAAATGACACTATCTCTAAAGTTTCTATGGTGTATGGTGTATAACTGACACTGTCTCTGAAGTGGTATTTTGTGTGTGGTGTCTGACACAGTCTCTGAAGTTTCTATGGTTTGTGGTGTCTAACTAACATTGTCTCCATAGTTTCTATGGTGTGTGGTAAGTGATAAAGTCTCTGAAGTTTCTGTGGAGTGTGTGGAGTCTAGTTGACACTGTCTCTGAAGAATCTATGGTTTGTGTGGTGGCTAACTGACATAGTCTTTGTAGTTGGTATGGTGTATGCTGTCTATATGACACTGTCTCTGAAGATGGTATGGTGTGTGGTATTTGACACTGTCTCTGAACTTCCTTTGGTATGTGATGTCTATATTACACTGTCTCTGAAGTTACTTTCTTGTGTGGTGTCTAACTGACACTGTCTCTGCAGTTTTTATGGTGTGTTGTGTCTGACACTTTCTCTGAATTTGTTATGGTATCTAGAAGACACTGTCTCTAAAGTTTGTATAATGTGTGTGGTATCTAACTTACATTGTCTCTGAAGTTGCTATGGTGGTTATGGTGTCTAATTGACACTGTCTCTGAAGTTGCTATGGTGGTTATGGTGTCTAATTGACACTGTCTCTGAAGTTGCTATGGTGGTTATGGTGTCTAATTGACACTGTCTCTGCTGCTGCTATGGTGTGTGTGGTGTCTGACACTGTGTCTGGAGTTTCTATTGTTTATGTGCTTTCTAACTGACACTTGCTATGAAGTTGCTATGGTGTGTGGTATCTAACTGACACTGTCTCAGAAGTTGCTATAGTGTGTGGTATCAAACTGACACTGTTTTTGAAGTTTCTATGGTGTCTGTGATGTCTCACTGACACTGTCTCTGAAGTTGTAACAGTATGTGGTGTCTAAGTGACACTGACTCTAAAATTTTTATGATGTGTGGTGTGTAACTGATTGTGTTTGTAAAGTTTCTTTGTTTTTTTTGTGATGTCTGTCTGAAACACTATCTGAAGGTTCAATGGAGTGTTTGGTGAGCAACAGACACTGTCTCTTAAGTTTCTATAGTGTGTGGTGTCTAATCAACACTGACTCTGAAGTTGCTATAGTGTGTGGTGTCTAACTGACTCTGTCTCTGGAGTTTCTTTGGTGTGCGCATGTGGTATCTAATTGACAGTGGCTCTGAAATTTCTGTGGTGTGTGTGGTATCTAATGGACACTGTTACTGAAATTGCTTATGTGTGTGTGTTGTGCAACTGACACTCTCTCTGAAGTTCCTATGGTGTGTGGTATCTAACTCTCACTGTCTCTGGAGTTTCTTTGGTATGTGTGGTGTCTGACACTCTCTCTGAATTTGCTAAGATATCTAATGGACAATGTCTCTGAAGTTTCTATGGTGTGTGTGCCTGACACTGTCTCAGAAGTTACTATGGAGTATGTGGTGTCCAATTGACATTGTCTCTGAAGTTCTTTATGTGTGTGATGTATAACTGACACTGTTGTTAAAGTTGCTATAGTTTGTGCTATTTGACACTGTCTTTGAAATTGCTATGTTGTGTGTGGTTTATAATTGACACTGACTCTAAAGTTTCTGTGGTGGGTGGTATCTAACTGACACTGTCTCTGAAGTTTCTATGGAATATGTGGTGTCTAAATGACACTATTTCTGAATTTACTATGGTGTATGTTTTCTAACTGACACAATCTCTGAAGCTGTGATACTGTATGGTGTGTAGTTAACACTGACTCTAATGTTTCCCCAATGGGTTCGATGTCTATCATTGTCTCTGAAGTTTCTACGGTGTCTTTGGTGTCTAACTGACACTGTCTCTGAAGATTCTCTGATGTGATTCATGACTAAATTACACTGTGTCAGAAGTTTCTATACTGTGTGGTGTCTAACTCATACTGATTCTAAAGTTGCTATGGTGGGTATGGTGTCTAGTTTAAACTGTCTCTGAAGTTGATAAGTTGTGTGGTGTCTAACTGATACTGCCTCTGATGTTTCTATGGTCTATGATGTCAAACTGACACTGTCTCTGAAGTGGTTTTGTATATGTGGTGTCTAACTGACACTGTCTCTGAAGTTTCTATCCTGTCATGGTTTCTAACTGACACTGTCTTTGTAGTTGCTATGGCATGTGTGGTATCTAAATAATACTTTCTCTGAAGTTATAAAGGCATGTGGTGTCTAACTGACACTGTCTCTTTAGTTTCTATGGTATGTGATATCTAACTGACACTGTCTGTGATATTGCTACAGTATAACATGAATCTTAAACGGTCTTTTTGACAAAAACCCAGAGCAAGATATTGGGATGAAAGCTGAAAGATAAGAGGGATAGAACAAGCCAGCCATAAGTTCTAACCAATAGGAAATCCTCAGGCAAAGAGAGAGCTACTTCCTCTATACTCACACCTATATATCTTTTTGTGCCCTGCCATTTTACTTCCTCTTTCTGCCCAGCTCTATCACTTCCTCTCTGTCTGTACAGACCTCCAGACCTCTTTGGTTAACTAGTGCTGGGATTAAAGGCATGTGCCACCATGCTTGGCTCTGTTCCCAGTGTGGCTTTGAACTCACAGAGATCCAAATGAATCTCTGCCTCCCGAGTAGTAGGATTAAAGGCATGTGCTACCACTGCCTGACCTTTATATTTAATATAATGGCTGGCTTTTTCCTCTGATCCCCAGGCATGCTTTATTTGTTAGAGCACAAATAAAATATCACCACATTAACCCTTTAATTGTCTAAAATAAAAAATAACTAATATAAGAAAAGCTAGATACAATAAGAACAATGACTATATATAATATATAAAGGCAATGAATAAATCAACAATGTCTAGTCTATTGGCATTTGACAAATTCAGTGAAAAATTCCATTATTTATCCTATTTTGGTGAGTCCAAAGTGTACCTAATTCACTTTCTCTTCTAACTTGTATTACCAACTGAAAACTGTCTTTTGATGTCTTTGAAACTTATACACTTTACACCTCTTTAGTGAGTTTCTTTTCTGAATTTGTTAACAAGGAAAACTATAATACAACTATAACTAATCTTCAACTCCCACAGAGACCCAAGAAGAAAGTAATAAAATAAACAGGAATTGCAAACAAGCAACTTCGAAAAAATGTGAGAAATGACAGAAACCATTGACTGCCTGGACAGTCACCCAAGGTTTCTCTCCAATGTTGGGGCATCAATCTTCAGCCCACATGCTTAGCATATCTGACAGACTCATCTGTGAAGCAGGACTTTCTAAAGAGCTTGCCAATCTTGGCAAGGGTTGGCAGTTCTTTCTTTAATGTCCTGCTTGTGATTTTGGACAGCATACTGTCAGAAGTTGAAGAAAGGGTGTTTTCTTGCCCAGTGACAAAATTTTGTCACAATGAAAATAAACTCCACAAGGAGTTTCTTCAATGCCCATCATCTTCTCTGAAGTAGATTGGTGCTTCCAGGAGTAAATGTCTCATAGTCATAAAAAAAAAAGAGAGAAAAAATCTGTTATTAAAAGATCTTAAATGCCATATTCTGCAGATCTCTGAAGTATTTGAAGACTTCCTGTCTAGCTAGAATATATTTCTGCTTGACCTTAAAAACATGTAATATGACTACAAGTTTGATTGCAATGACTAACTACTAACTTTCATTTCTTTATATTCCAATTAGTTGGTAATCATAACATTCAAGGACCAGCAAATTGCATTACATTGTTAAGTGAACTGTAAAAGTACAATACCTTGAACAAGATTAGAAATATATGTACAGTATTTTCTAACAAAATCAATCTCAAATTTTTATCAATATACATAATTTGTATATAATATACAAAAATGCAATCAAATGTGAAATATTTATAACTAGTAATTGCCTTTTAAAAGTAGATTCAATAATCTACTTTTTTATCTTAACATTTCTATATCCTCTCTTTTTTGCAGAGTAGATTCAATAATCTCCATTTTATCTTATCATATCTATATCCTCTTCTTTTTCAAACAAGAACCTTAAATCTAATCTCCTTTGTTTAGCCTTTTTCCTGACCATAAACAATAACAACTTGTAACCAGCCATCCTAAAAAATGACAATTATCCATAACCCATTGATAGACCAAAAACCACCTCTTGGAATGTGGACGTAGTGTTCTTAAAATTACTTCCTGCTGTCTGGGGTCGATGGCATCTTTAGGTATCCTGAAAAGAAAATTTTGGGGTTAATTGTCACATTTTGGGAGAGTTAGTTGTATCATTTGTTGTTCAGTCTCTACATAATGCAAAAATGCAGGGCTTGCAGTCTTTGCTTGAGTGGTCTTTAAGGTTGGATCATCTTAGCTACCCATCTCAAAATTGTCCTGAGCAGTTTGTAGACCAAAGCTGATCTTTGGGTGGTGCTTGTCAGCTTAGTAGTATTATCATCATCCTGATGGAATCATCATTATGGGGTCCCATATCTTTTGGAAACTTCAAAGTCATTTTTAGGCATGGTCATGGTTCCCTGCAGAAAACTGATAGAGACTCAAACCAAAAGTCATGTACAGGAAGCTAGATGAAGCCTTTCTTATAAAATTAGTTAGTACTCTATATGACCATTAATATCATAAAAAAATTAAAATATATACATATGTATGTTAATCTTATAAATTTTGATATAAAATTTATACCTTAAGAAAAGTTTTAAAGAGTCAAAATAGAACCAAAGAATTATGAGATTAGTGGAAATAGACTAGTCCCTTAATTTTGGTTTTCTTCTGTCCCATATCAGATGGCTTTTCCGATATGATACAGAGATTTTGGATTTTCCTTTTAACAGGCATGCTTGGGTTTAGAGAAGGAGAGAGCCATGCTCCAACTCCATAGCCACCTTTAATTTTTAATCGAACTGGGACTACATAAAGACCATTTACATTATGTTTTTGTAGAGAACAGCAGAAAGAAACATTTAGGAAAACTTATGAAATTTTATAATGTTAGATATGTGATATACTAATAGGCCAATTCACTCTTTTTCTTGGGACATTTTTTTCTGGATGATTTATCCTTTTTCTTCAGTTGTCTCATTTGTCCAGGGTTCTTCAGATTCTTTAGCCTTCACTCTCCTGAAAGACAAAAACAAAACCCTTCCCCAACTCTAACTTTTGGGGAATTTCCAGATATAATCTTTATCAATTTTTATTTATGGTTTCTCCTGAATATTTTGTTTTCTCTGCTATAGCTGTTCTATCACCACAAGCAGTATATTTTTTAAAATAGGCATTTGGTTATTTAAATGCTCTGGGAAGGGATTTCTTCTACAATGGCAGGGAAGGGCTCAACTGAATTTGCCATGGGGGCCTGTGAGAAGGCCCTCAGGGAGTTTTCAGACAGCAAAGGCAAAGGATTACATTGTCTGTCCCTTGTTGAACTAAATTCATTAATTAGTCCATTGTTTGCCTTTACCATACCTTCTTCATAATCCAGAAAGGAGGGGTGTTCTGTTGCCATTGTTCCTTGATAAAACTTTGTTTCTAAGAATGCCCTGTTTACAATCCCTTTTTTGGTGAACTTGTTTACCACTTGTTAAAACATCTGACATTATTATTTTTCTTCAAACCTCTGGAAATCACCTCTCCTATCTAAGAATCATCATGGTCATGAGATGCCATATTAATTGTATCTTTGTTCCATTCCTCCAAGGGTGCTGATCTTGCCTTTGATGGCTTAATTACCCTTTTGGATTGTGCTTTAGCATTTTCAGAATCCAGAGGTTCAATTATTATCTGTCTAACTTCTGGAGCAGATCTAACATAGTGTTATGAAAAGTTTTATATTATTAAAACATCTTAAATGCCACATTCTGTCTACCTAAATATATTTGTGTTTGACCTTGAAAACATACCTAACATGGCTACAAATATGAGTGTTGTAGATGATGAAATACTAACCAGCATTTCTTAGTTATCCTTAATAGTTTATAATAATAGCTTTTTTAATTAATTAATTAATTTTTTAAATTACACTCATGATATTCATTAATTACACTCATGATATTAATCACATTTGTGGTATTCATAGATTACATTCGCAGTATTCATTCAATTATATATATATATATATTTTAATTTTAAATGCCGAATGTCATTTATTGAAGGGGGGAGGAGATCTTAAATACAGGCTTACAGCACAATGGGAGGACCCCGGAGGGCAGAAGTTCGCTACTGATGTTTTACAATCTTGCTTCTAATCTGATAATGCCCATTATTCAGGATACACAGACAAGGAACTTCTCTTAAGCAATAATAATAGCTTTTAAGGACTAGAACTTTACATTTCAATTCTCTTTTTTTTGGTTTTTTTAAGACCGGTTTTCTCTGTGAAACTTTGTGCCATTCTTGGAACTCACTCTGTAGCCCAGGCTGGCCTCGAACTCACAGAGATCCACCTGCCTCTGCTTCCTGAGTGCTGGGATTAAAGGCGTGCGCCACCACCGCCTGGCCTACATTTCAATTTTAAATGACCTGCATAGGCACAACACCTTAAGAGTAGAAATATATATGTATATATTATGTTATGTTATTACAAAAATAACCTTAAATCTGTATCAATATACAAAAATCAATACCAATTTAAAAATATTTGAGACTGATCCTGCCCCTGGACTTCCCTTCTGGACAAGAAGTGAGTGTACAGGCTCAGCCTAGATCCCATCCCTGGGCACCAGCCACTCCGGGGAAGACCTGCCCAACTTGGCCCCAGGTTCTGGCCACCGGGCAGATTCCCTTCTAGCCTTACTGGGAAGGCTCCCCTTCTCCAAGACCCCCAGAAGACCATGCAATCTCCACGCCCTGCCCCCACGCCCATCTGCCCAAGACCTCAGCCACTTCCTGAGACTTAGAGACCGGCCCCCAGCTCCCATCCTGCCCCAGACTTCCCTTCTGGACAAGAGCTCCCATCCTGACCTGGACTTCCCTTCTGGACAAGAGCACCCATCCTGCCCCGGACTTCCTGTCTGGACAAGAGCTCCCATCCTGCCCCGGAGTTCTCATTTGGACACGAGAGATCCCAACTGGACAAGAGAGAGAGACTTCCTGAATCTGTCAGCTCTGTTAGGACCAAGTGCACTGATAAGACCAAGAACGAACCACAAGGAGATGGGCAGACATCAAGGCAGAAGTATATACAACAAATTGAAGAGCAATACAGCATCACCAGAACCTAGCCCTCCTCCAATATCTAGACCTGAACATCAAAAACTGGAAGAAGCAGAAGAAAACAGCCTTATGAATAACATCATGAAGAAGGTAGAGGCTTATATAGAGGAAAAGACAAAAAAAATGACAAGAATGTTATAAAAAACTAGAGGAAATGACAATTAAAGTAGAAGAAAACAATAAAGTCCTGGAAGAAAACAATAAAGTACTGAAAGAAAATCATGAAAAAGCAATGAAACAAATGAAGGAAACAGTCCAAGACCTGAAAAGGGAAATAGAAAAAATCAAGAAGACACAAAAAGAAGGAATGCTGGAAATAGAAAATCTGAGTAAACGATTGGGAACTTCAGATGCAAGTATAACCAACAGAATGCAAGAGATGGAAGAGTGGATCTCTGGCATTGAAGATACGGTAGAAGAAATAGATTCATCAGTCAAAGAAAACACTAAAGCCAACAAAGTCATGACCCAAAATGTCCAAGACATTTGGGACACCATGAAAAGACCAAACCTATGAATAATAGGGATAGAAGAAGGAGAAGAATACCAACTCAAAGGCACTGAAAATATATTCAACAAGATCATTGAAGAAAACTTTCCCAATTTAAAGAAGGAAATGCCTATGAAGACACAAGAAGCCTATAGAACACCAAACAGACTAGACCCCCCAAAAAGTCCCCTTGCTACATAATAATTAAACAACTAAACGTACAGAATAAAGAAAGAATATTAAGGGCAGCTAAGGAAAAAGGCCAAGTGACTTATAAAGGCAAACCCATCAGAATAACACCCAATTTCTCAATGGAGACTTTGAAAGCCAGAAGGACCTGGACAGATGTAATGCAGACACTAAGAGACCATGGATGCCAGACCAGACTAATATACCCAGCAAAACTTTCAATCAACATAGATGGAATGAACAAGACATTCCAAGACAAAGCCAGATTATCCACAATACTTATCCACAAACCCAGCCCTAGAGAAAGCACTAGAAGGAAAATTCCAACCTAAGGAAGTCAGATACTCCCATAAAAACACAGACAATAGATAATCCCACAGAAGTAAACCTCAAAGAAGAGAAGTACACACACACTACCACCAAAAAATAACAGGAATGAATAATCACTGGTCATTAATATCCCTTAATATCAATGGTCTTAATTCACCTATAAAAAGACATAGGCTTACAGAATGGATATGAAAGCAGGACCCATCTTTCTGCTGCATACAAGAAACACATCTCAAATTCAAAGATAGACACTACCTAAGAATAAAAGGCTGAGAAAAGACTTTCCAATCAAATGGTCTTAAGAAACAAGCGGGTGTAGCCATCCTGATATCCAGCAAAATAGACTTCAAACTAAAATCAATCAAAAAAGATCAAGAAGGGCATTACATACTCATCACAGGAAAGATCCACTAAGATGAAGTTTCAATTCTGAACATTTATGCCCCAAACACAAGGGCACCCACATATGTAAAAGAAACATTACTAAAGCTTAAACCACATATAAAACCCCACACATTAATAGGGGAGACCTCAACACCCCACTTTCACCACTGGACAGATCTCCCAAATCGAAACTTAACAGAGAAATAAAGGACTTAACTGATGTCATGACTCAAATGGACTTAATCAATATCTACAGAACATTCCATCCTAACAAAAAAGAATATACCTTCTTCTCAGCACCCCATGGACCCTTCTCTAAAATCAACCACATACTTTGCCACAAAGCAAATCTCAACAGATACAAAACAATTGGAATAACCCCCTGTGTTCTATCAGACCACCATGGTTTAAAGTTAGATTTCAACAACAACAACAAAAACTACAGAAAACCTACACTCTCATGGGAACTGAATAATGCTCAACTGAATAACCAATGGTCAAGGAAGAAATAAAGAAAGAAATTAAAGACTTCCTAGAGATCAACGAAAATGAAGACACCACATACCTAAACTTATGGGACACTAAGAAAGCAGTGCTAAGAGGGAAATTCATAGCACTAAATGCCCACATAAAGAAGTTGGAGAAATCTCACACTAGTGACTTAACAGCACACTGAAAGCTCTAGAACAAGAAGAAGCAAAGTCTCCCAGGAAGAATAGATGCCAGGAAATTATCAAAGTGAGAGCTGAAATCAATAAAATAGAAACAAAGAGAACAATACAAAAAATCAATGAAACAAAGAGTTGGTTCTTTGAGAAAATCAACAAGATAGACAAGCCCTTATCCAAACTAACCAAAAGACAGAGAGAGAGCATCCAAATCAACAAAATCAGAAATGAAAAGGGGGACATAACAACAGACATTGAGGAAATCCAGAGAATCATCAGGTCATACTTCAAAAACCTCTACTCCACAAAACTGGAAAATCTAAAAGAAATGGATAATTTTCTGGATAGGTACCACATACCTAAGTTAAATCAAGACCAGATAAACTATTTAAATAGTCCAATAACCCCTAAGGAAATAGAAACAGTCATTAAAAGTCTCCCAACCAAAAAAAAGCCCAGGACCAGATGGTTTCAGCACAGAATTCTACCAGATCTCCAAAGAAGAGTTAATACCAATACTCTCTAAATTGTTCCACACAATAGAAACAGAAAAGAACATTAACAAACTCCTTCCATGGGGTTACAATTACCTTGATTCCTAAACCAAACAAGGATATAACAAAGAAAGAGAACTAGAGACCGATCTCTCTCATGAACATTGATGCAAAAATACTCAATAAAATACTGGCAAACAGACTCCAAGAACACATCAAAACAATTATACACCATGATCAAGTAGGCTTCACCCCAGGGATGCAAGGGTGGTTCAACATATGAAAGTCTGTCAATGTAATACACCATATAAACAAACTCAAAGAAAAAAAACACATGATCATTTCATTAGATGCTGAAAAGGCATTTGACAAAATCCAACACCCCTTCATGATAAAGGTCTTGGAGCGATCAGGAATACAGGGAACATACATAAACATAATAGAGGCAATTTACAGCAAGCCAACAGCCAACATCAAATTAAATGGAGAGAAACTCAAAGCAATTCCACTAAAATCAGGAACGAGGCAAGGCTGTCTGCTCTCCCCATACTTATTCAATATAGTACTTTGAAGTTCTAGCCAGAGCAATAAGACAACATAAGGAGATTAAGGGGATACAAATTGGAAAGGAAGAAGTCAAGCTTTCCCTATTTGCAGATGACATGATAGTATACTTGATTGACCCCAAAGATTCAACCAAGGAACTGATACAGCTTATAAACACCTTCAGCAACATAGCAAGATACAAGATCAACTCAAAAAAATCAGTAGCCCTCCTATATACAATTGACAAAGAGGCTGAGAAGGAAATCAGAGATACATCACCCTTTATAATAGCCACAAATGACATAAAATACCTTGGGGTAACACTAACCAAGCAAGTGAAGGACCTATATGACAAGAACTTTAAGTCCCTGAAAAAAGAAATTGAAGATGTCAGAAAATGGAAATATCTCCCATGCTCATGGATAGGCAGGACTAACATAGTAAAAATGGCATTTTTACCAAAAGCAATCTACAGATTCAATGCAATCCCCATCAAAATACCAACACAATTCTTCACAGATCTGGAAAGAACAATAGTCAACTTCATATGGAAAAACAAAAAACCCAGGATAGCCAAAAGAATCCTGTACAATAAAGCAACCTCTGGAGGCATCATGATCCCTGAACTCAAGCTCTACTATAGAGCTACAGTAATAAAAACAGCTTGGTTTTACAGCATAAAAACTGACATGTGGACCAATGGAATCGAATTAAAGACCCTGACATTAATCTGCACACCTATGAACATATAATTTTTGACAAAGAAGCCAAAAGTGTACAATGGAAAAAAGAAAGCATCTTCAACAAATGGTGCTGGCATAACTGGATATCAACATGTAGAAGGCTGCAAATAGACCCATATCTATCACCATGCACAAAACTTAAGTCCAAGTGGATCAAGGACCTCAACATAAATCCAGCTACTTTGAACCTGCTAGAAGAGAAAGTAGGAAGTAGTCTTGAATGCATTGACATAGGAAATCACTTCCTAAATATAACACCAGTAGCACAGACACTGAGAGAAACAATCAATCAGTGGGACCTCTTGAAACTGAGAAGCTTTTGTAGAGCAAAGGATACGGTCAACAAGGCAAAGTGACAGCCTACAGAATGGGAAAAGGTCTTCACCAACCCCACAGCTGACAGAGGACTGATATCCAGAATATATAAGGATCTCAAGAAATTAGACATCAAAATGCCCAATAGTCCAATTAAGAAATGGGCGATAGAACTAAACAGAGAATTCTCAACAGAGGAAACTCAAATGGCTGAAAGGCATTTAAGGAATTGCTCAACATCCCTAATTATCAGGGAAATGCAAATCAAAACAACTCTGAGATACCACCTTACTCCTGTCAGAATGGCTAAGATCAAAAACTCTGAAGACACCGTATGCTGGAGAGGATGTGGAGCTAGGGGAACTCTCCTCCACAGCTGGTGGGAATGCAAGCTTGTACAGCCACTTTGGAAATCAATATGGCGCTTTCTTAGAAAATTGGGAATCAATCTCCTCCAAGATCCAGCTATACCACTCTTGGGCATATACCCAAGGAATGCTCAATCATACTACAAGAGCACTTGCTCAGCTATGTTCATATCAGCATTGTTTGTAATAGCCAGAACCTGGAAACAACCTAGATGCCCTTCAACTGAAGAATGGATAAATAAAATGTGGTACATATACACAATGGAATACTACTCAGCAGAGAAAAACAATGACATCATGAGGTTTGCAGGCAAATGGATGGATCTAGAAAAAATCATCCTGAGTGAGATAACCCAGACTCAGAAAGGCAAACATGGTATGTACTCACTCATAGGAGGATACTAGATGTGGAGCAAGGATGACTGGACTGCTACTCACATCACCAGGGAGGCTACCTGGAAAACAGGACCCCAAGAAAGACAGCCTGGACATAAGTGGGGGAAATGAAGGGCGAGGGTCGAGAGAAAGAGAGCTTGGGGGAGCGGGAGACCCAAGCTGGATCAAGAACAGAGAGGGAGAACAAGGAATGGGAGACCATGATAAATGAAGACCACATGAGAATAGGAAGAAGCAATGTGCTAGAGAGGCCCACAGAAATCCACAGATACCCCCACAATAGACTGCTGGCAATGGTCGAGAGACAGCCCGAACTGACCCACTCTGGTGATGGGATGGCCAAACACCCTAATTGTTGTGCTAGAAACCCCATCCAATGACTGAGGGATCTGGAAGCAGAGATCCACGGCTAGGCCCCGGGTGGAGCTCTGTGTAGCATGAATCTTAAAAGGTCTTATTAATAAAATCAAACCTCAGCCAGGTATTGGGGTGAACACTGGAAGGTCAGAGAGACAGAACGAGCCACAGCTAATCTCACCTGGCAAACTTCTCAGCTGGTCTTGCTTCCTCAAACTGGAGGCCTCTGAGTCTTCATCCAGAATGGGTCTCAGCTGAACTGCTGCTAGAAGCCTGAATGCTTAACCAGCCCAAATGCTTCTCCAGGCCAAATGCCTCTCTTGGGCAAATGCCTCTCCAGGGCAAATGCCTCTCTTGGGCAAATGCCTCTCCAGGGCAAATGCCTCTCTTGGGCAGCTCTGGGAGTCCAATTAGCAAGAAAGAAGAGGGTCTATATGAGCGAGAATTGTTGAGACCAAGGTTGGATAAAGCACAGGGACAAATAGCCAAATGAATGGAAACACATGAACTATGAACCAATGGCTGAGGGGCCCCCAACTGGATCAGGCCCTCTGAATGGGTGAGACAGTTGATTGGCTTGATCTGTTTGGGAGGCATCCAGGCAGTGGGACCGGGTCCTGTGCTCATTGCATGAGTTGGCTATTTGAAACCTGGGGCTTATGCAGGGTCGCTCGGCTCAGCCTGGGAGGAGGGGACTGGTCCTGCCTGGACTGAGTCTACCAGGTTGATCTCAGTCCTCCGGGGAGGATTTGCCCTGGAGGAGGTGGGAATGGGGGGGGGGCGGGGGGGAGGGGGGGGGGGGAGGGAACGGGACAACAAGGGAATCCGTGGCTGATATGTAGAACTGAATGGTATTGTAAAATAAAATAAAATAAAAATAAAAAAATTTTCAAAAATACAAAAAAAATATTTGAGACTAAAAGTTGTTTTTTTTTAGTAAATTCAATAATCTACACTTTTGTCTTATCATTCCTATGACTCCTCTTTTTTCTTTTCAGTAAGAGATCCCATAATCTAACCTCCTTATTTTAATTTTATTCCTGACCATGACCAGCAAGAACTTGAAATCAACCCCCCCAAATGATGACAAACTTCCATAACCCACCAAATGACTAAAAATTGTAGTTGTTGTTTTTTTACTCTTTTGGCTCTTTGCCTTTTTGGGGACCACATAAATCATGCACAGGAGCTTATTCTTTCTTCTGAATGTCCAGTCTTTGCTTGGCTTATTTCTAACCAGCTTTTCTTAACCTAAATTATCCCCTCAACCTTTTGCCTCTGGCCTTTTTTCCTTTTTTACTTCTGTGTGTCTTACTTTCACTCTTACTTCATGTCTGGCTATGTGGCTGGGTGACTGGTCCCTAGCATCCTCCTCTCCTTGTTCTCTTGCTCCTCCTTTTCCCATTCTTTGATATTTTCTGCTCTCTTCCCAGATTTCTCCTTCTCTTTTTATTCTCTCTGACTGCCAGCCCTGCCTGTCCTTTCTCCTGCCTTACTGTTGACCATTCAACAAAGTACCCCACTTCACAGAGTTAAAAAATGCAACAAAAAGAATGACATACATCTTTGCATCATTAAAGCAAATGTTCCACAGCATAAACAAATGCAACACATCTTAAAATAATATTCTACAGTAGAAAATCACCCACCCCACTTCCCGGGAATGTGGTGTCATATTCTTAAAATTACTTCCTGTTGTCTGGCAGTCATGACATCTTTAGGAGACTCTGAGGAAATTGTGATAATGGTCAATTTCTGGGAGACCTAGCTGTATAATTTGTTGTCCAGTATCTGTGTAAGGGGAAAGTGCAGCACTTATCTGAAGTCCTGGTTGGAGTAGTCTGTGAGACTGGACAATCTCAGTTAGCAGCTTCAAAGTTGTTCTGGATATAGATATTTGAAGAAACTGCAACAGAGGGATTCTGAGAGGCTGGATCACCTGGGCTACTTTTCTTCTTTGTGGTATGATCCACTTTTCTGAAAACACACAAATATTTAGAGGTTATGTGCATATCTGCATTAACACAAATATAGAATTATGGTATGTACATTTCAGCTAAAGTTGATTCTCTGTTCTATATTTGAGCAGGTAAAAGACAACTGTCAACTTTATGAGTCCATTTGGACTGCATAACCAAACAGTAATAAAAATCTCCATCAATGCCAAATGAAAGGATGACATGTAGGACTCTGTAGCCAACAAGATTTATAATGTCTCATCCAGTCTCAGAGCTGTTCTCATGTAGAAGGATCAGCCCATCCACTCACTACCTGTCTTGTAGTTTTTCCTGGTTTCTTCCTTCATATTTGTAGCCAAGATTTTCAGTGGTCTCCCCTGATCAAATATTATCTTTATTAATTTTGAAGGAATTCATATCTGTATGTTTCCTGTGGAAACACAGGCATAATTGCTCCCACAATGCAACACATTTTCTGACTTCTATTCTAAACTTAAGACATCCATAAAGTACATAGGCTTATCTTAGTTGGGCATTGTATTGCAATGAAAAGACACTATGACCATGGCAACTCTTACAAAGAAAACATTTAATTGGTGTGGCTCACTTACAGTTTCAGAGGTTCAGTCCATTATCATGATGGGGAGCATGGTGGTGTACAGGCAGATGTGGTGCTGGAGTTGAGAATGCTACATCTTGCAGGCAACAGGAAGTCAACTGACAGTCATACTGAGAGAAGCTTGTGTAAGGATTATATCCTTAATTATGTCACCAGCTTGCAATGGCATCCCAGCTAAAAAGAGGGTGTGCCCTCCCTGTGCCCTCTTTCCATATCACCTCTCTCTCTCTCTCTCTCTCTCTCTCTCTCTCTCTCTCTCTCTCTCTCCCAATAAAGTAAGGTAACCATGGCTCGTGATTCTTCCACCACTGCAACATCCAGTAGTTGGCATGGCTGCTGCGGGCGATAGCCAGCCACAAATGCTGCCACTTAACCAACATCTGGTGCTGTGACTCAGATAGACCACCAAGGACCTGCTGTGACTGCTGCTGCTTGCCACCTCCTACCCCATCCAGCGAGACCACGAGACAACAAGTGCATGCATCCTTCGCCTCTGCTGGATGCCCACACAGCTACCACTACTGCTACTGCCATGATTCTTCACCATAGTGAGTGAGTCTGCCGTTCTTGCGACTGTAGTCTGAGCTATATTCTTTCAACAGACACCTCGGGGGTTGTCCTTGGGCTGTGCTGGCAATGGCAGGCACATTTTTGCTCCTAATGAGGGGGTAAATGCTGTCTTGGGTCCACTGTGGACCAACTGCAGCACAACTACAGCCCTTACCATCCCTTGATGAAGAAGATGGCTAACTTGAGCTGATTCATAGATCTCTCTTCACTCCTCAGGGATGCCCAAGATTGGAGTCTGATTCTGGTTTGTTATTTTAATTTTTTATTTTTCTCTCAGCTACAGCCATGGGACAAAGAGGCGGATACATTTACCACTTACATTGGCAGATACTGATAAATCTGGCCACATAACAGCTTTGAGGGAACTTCTGCCAGCAAATGGACAAAAGCCATAGGACAAAGGGGCAAGTAACCGGTAAATCTGTCCGTATAACAGCTTCGCGAAAACTTCTGCCAGCAAACAGGCAAATGTGGTGGTATTGTATTCCCCCAAATATTGTGCATGCTAATAAACTTATCTGAGGTCAGAGATGAAACAGCCACAATATTAAACAGAGGTTAGGCAGTGGTAGCACACGCCTTTAATCCTAGCATTCCAGAGGCAGAAATCCATGTGTTCAAGGATACACCCAAGCATGGTGACTCATGCCTTTAATCCCAGAAAGCAAGCCTTCAATCCCAGGGAGTGGTGGTAGAAAGCAGAAAGGTATATAAGGCATGAGGACCAGAAACTCGAGGCATTTGGCCTGGGTAAGCTTTTGGCTGGTTAAGCATTTGGCCTGGTTAAGCTTTCAGGCTTCTAGAAGCACAGTTCAGCTGAGACCCATTCTGGATGAGGACTCAGAGGCCTCCAGTCTGAGGAAACAAGACCAGCTAAGGATTCAGCAAGGTGAGGTAGCTGTGGCTTATTCTGTCTCTCTGACCTTCCAGTGTTCACCCCAATAACTGGCCTTGGGTTTGATTTTATTAATAAGAACCTGTTAAGATTCCTGCTACAGGCAAATAAAAGTTACTTTATCCCCAAGCTTTCTGCTAAAGCTCTGAACTCTTCTCCCTCCCCATTTCTGCCTCTGCCACATGCAACCTTTTCTGTCTGACTTCTGCCAGCAGTGGGCGGGCTCAAATGGGCAGGCTTGGGCAGCTTCTATGACTCTCACCCTAACTCACCTTAACTCCATCCACTCATTCTCAAACTGCCTTGAGAGACACAGACAGGTCTGGTAGCTGTTAAGATCCATACAAATAAGTTTACAGTTGTCAGGATGGCTCCTAAGCCAAAAATCAGCTTATAACCTCAGACAAGTCTTCCAAAAGGATCAGTTTATAGTCTGCCTCCTGGCAGATTTTCCAAAAGCTGTCCTTAAGCCAACAATCATCAGGCAAAAAAATTCAGGACACAGAATAAAATCCATCTCTTGTTCCCCAGACCTCCCTGACTAAAACTTAAGCATCTGGAGAGCAAGGCTCCTGTCCCCACAGGCAAAAGAGTCATCTGTGGCATTTAAGGTATGCCAGGGAAGAGACAAAAGCCCCAAAACAAAATTTCCAAGTGCTGGCTCTCACTGACTCCCAAAAGCTGTTGGATCCCTGTTTTAAGTGAGGAAAAAGACCACAGACTAGCAAGGGCCCTGCCCAGCCATCAACAGCCTTGTTAAAAGTGCTGCCTATAAAGACAACCAGTCAGCAGACTGCCTCCAGGTGCCAACATGCATGGGTACATCAAGCTAAGACCTCCAGCAGATCTAGGCTTGGCTACCGACATGACAGGGAACCCAGAACACAGCAGGGAAGCAATCTGTTTCTTTCCTTCTGGACACCAGAGCCACTGACTTGGTCCTGGGAGTTTTGGGATGTCACCTCTCCTTTCTCTATCATCAGTACAGAGGACAGCCTTACCTACCTCACCAGATTTAATTGCACTTTCAGAGTTACTTAATAAAAAAAATTTTCAGCTAAGATAAGAGCTCATTGTCTCACTCCAGATCTAATACCTGTGTTTATCACATGCACACAGACAGGGCCCTGATCTTTGCCTTGTTCCTAATTCAAAAGAGTAAGTTCTCATGCACCACAAGTTTTTCTCTTCCCAGTTCCCTGTTTTAACTCACTGTTCAGCTAATGGTACAGGACTACCACAAAACCAGAGTCCAGAGATCATCAAGTAAGAAACTGTAAGAGCTAAAAGGTATTCACACACCCACATCCAAAAGTGTCTGGGTGCTACAAAAAGACTTTAATGTAAACATCTATTACTATCAGATGCTTTTAATATTGATTACCTGTCTCCTGGATGCCGAACTAGTAAAGGAAACAGATGCTTTAGGATCTACCTCAGATAAATGTCAACATAAAATAATAATGATTCTTTTCTCTCTAAGTTTTCTTTCTATGTCACCAGCATCTTGTCAGACAAAAGGTTCCCAGCCACAGCCAGGAGGGCTACATGTCTCCAGAACTAATGGATGACAGACGGTATCACACAATGCCTGTCTACCTTGGAAGACTCCCCTTCCCCATTCCTCCAAGAGCCAACCGACGTCCAATAGTCAGCTGGAAGCAGCTTTTGAGAGAAATGATGCCCCTATTTCCATCTACCAGCTTTTTTATATAAGCGAAAGTCTGGAATATAAGGATTATGTCCTTAATTATGTCACCAGCCTGCAACGGCACCCCAGCCTAAAAAGCGGGCGTGCCCTCTCTTTCCATATTCTCTCTCTCTCTCTCTCTCTCTCTCTCTCTCTCTCTCTCTCTCTCTCTCTTTCTCTCTCTCCTCTCTCCCTCCCTCCCTCCCTCCCTCCCTCCCCCTCTTTCTCTCCCAATAAAGCTCTAGAAAGGTAACCATGGCTCGTGATTCTTCTGCCACCACAGCATCCAGTAGTCAGCATGGCTGCCACAGGCAGCAGCCAGCCACGAGCGCCGCCACTTAACCAACAGCTTGAGCAAAAGAGACCACAAAGTCTGCCCCAATAGTGACACACTTCCTCCAATAAGGCCATATCTCTTAATAGTACCACTCCTTTTAGGGGCCATTTTCTTTCAAATGACCACATTCCACTCCCTGGCTCACAAAGACTGATAGCCATATCATAATGGAAAAATGCATTCAGTCCAACTTCAAAAGACCCCATAATCTATAACAGTCTCAAAGTCATTTCAAAATCAAAGTCTCTTCTGAGATGCATGGCAATCTTTTAACTGTAATCACTTATAAAAATCAAATCAAAAGCAGATCACATACTTCCAACATATAATGGCACAGGAAATGGCACATTACCATCCCAAAATGTAAAGAAAGAAATATAGTGAGGAAATACTGGACCAAAGTAAGATTAAAACCAGCTCAGCAAACTCCAAACTCTGCAACTCCATGTCTGATGTCAAAACACTCTTCAGCTTTCCAACTCCAGTCATCTCTGTTGACTGCAACATACTTCTTTCTCTTGGGTTTGTTTCACTCCCTATTAGCAGCTTTCATCAGCAGGTATCCCATGACTCTGGCATCTTTAACATCTTGGGGTCTCCAAGGAAATCCAGGCTTCAACTTCACAGCTTCACACAAGGCCTCTCGAGGCCTCCATTCAGGGATACCCCTCATCCATGCCTGGGGCTTCAAGCCACAAGAGTATATTATAGAGATTCAGCTTTATATAATAAAGCTATACCTAGAAAGGTCAAGGAATCTTTCTAGAGGGAAGTCGTATATCAGGGAATATTTGGTGCTATTCATTTTTTAATATATCAGCTGTGAATTTCTTGTGTGCTAATATACTACCAGGCCTTAACAGCAAACAGTATAAGCTTCTCAGACCTACTACTGATCTGAAGTAGGTAACACCCATACAGAAACTAGGAGACAGGCTGACTGTAGATGAATAGCTTTGTTTCTTGTGAAAATGAAGCTCAGACCGTCCCTTTCCTTCAGGTCTACTGGCATGCCAGAGCTATTGACTCAGGAAAAAAAATGATTTTTTGCATAACCAGATGCAGTAAAGACTGGAGCAGAATTCCTTGTCTGAGCAGAGTTGCATGGCCAGGGAAAAAGAGGACAAGGCAGAGCTTTTGTAGAGGGTAATAACTGTGTTGGGTCAGGAGAATAGGAAGAGAAGAAATGAGCATGGATGGAGAATCTGAAGACGAAAATGAGAGTGAAAAAGTAAGAACTTAGTTAGGTCTATGAGAGTACAGAAAAAGGAGGAACAGAGAGGAACTGAGTGTCAGAATGGAACTGAAGCTGTGTGGATAGAAGTTTGTCTTAGAGAAATAAAGTAAACAGATGAAAGACCCTGATGTGCTTAGATTCTATTCCCTCAGATTACCCCATCTCCAGCCACAGCATCTTCCCCAGGACTCTGGGAAGAATCTTCTCAGGGTAGGCCCCTGGGAAAATTCTTACATGGCCTCAGCAGCTTTATTACTCCTTTCTTCTATTCTTAACTCCTAATCCAGAGCCATGTGAGCAAAGCTGCAGTGTTCTGTTGCTTGCTGTGGCTGGAATGCAGCCCCCTTATCTAATTACATATTCACTAGCTTTCTGTTTTCCTTCACTGCCTAAGCTTGACTGTCCTTGACCTTTCTCTGTAGACCACACTGGCCTCAAACTCAGAGATCCACCAGCTTCTGACTTTCCAGTGGTGGAATTAAAGGTTTACCCCACCACACCCAGCTCTAACTTTTTCTTTTGTTCCTTTTTACTAGTTGGAAAGTTAGATGGGTAGGATCCTGCCCTGAGGTCACTACTCCCTTTATTCCATTTCTTAATCCATTTATCTCCTTGAATACAGAATTTAACTCTAATCTACTTTCTGGTGCTCTTTTTTCTCTTCAAAATTTACTTTTCATAATTTACCCTGCTCCTTTTCATTATACATCTTTATTAGAGTTCCCACTAATATCCACCCAATAGAGTCTACACTAAGCTATTTTGATATTTCTTCTACCAACAGAATTAATCCAAAGTTCTTCACTTTAGGCTCAGGCAGAGTCTTAGGACAAGGGCAAAAGGTAGCCACTTTCTTCACCAAAATAACACAAGAATGATCTCAAAGAAACATACTAAAATTTTCTCCTCTGAAACATCTTTAGTGAGCCTCCAACAATTCAAATAACTCTTAGTAACCCTGTCTTCAATGTTCTTACTAGTATGGCTCATTAAGCAGTGCTTAATGCATTCTAATGTTTTTTACAACCCAAAGTACCAAAGTCAAATTCCTCCAAACAAACACATGGTCAGGCCTGTCACAGCAATACCCCAGTTCCTGGTACCAACTTCTGTCTTAGTTAGGGTTTCTATTACTATGAAGAGACATCATGACCATGGCAACTCTTATAAAGAGAACATTTAATTGGGGTGGCTTGCTTACAATTTCAGAAGTTCAGCCCATTATCATCATGACATGGAGCATGACAGTGTACAGGAAGATATGGTACTGGAGCTGAGAGTGATACACCTTGCAGGCAACAGGAAGTCAACTGACAGACTGTGGGAAGCTTGAGCAGAATAGACCTCACAGCCCACCCCCACAGTGAAACACTTCTTCCCACAAGGCCATGCCTCCTATTAGTGCCAGTCCATTTGGGGGCCATTTTCTTTTAAACCACTACAAGGCTGCTTTAATTTAGCAGTTTTTCTACAATCCAATGTCTCTCACCAGCCACCATTTTTTGTTCATTAGCATATATGATCCAGACTCCCGTTGTTGTAATACTTCCTATCTTTACCTAGCTTATTCTTTTTATATTACTTTGCTCTTTCTTTAAAGACTTAACTTACTATTTTTAAACTGTTTCTTCTATGACTATCTTTACCCATATTCTCTTCTTTCTTCAGTATTTAAGCACATTTTCAGCATACTATACCTGTTTAGAGGTTTTCTTGGTCTACACCGGTTTTACTAAATGCCTGCAACTTTCTCTGACCATGTGAACCAAACCTGAAACCGTCAGGCTACCTTCAACACAGTTCTGCTTAGCACATGGTGCTGGCAGCTGGCTGTACCTACTTTGGGTCTACAAGCTGCAGTAGCCATGCATAATCCTCCCAAGTATCCCTAACTGCTCCAGGTCTTGGAAGATATTGTGTCTGCACCGCAGCAGACATTTGTATCTAGTCTCCTGCCAGGTAGCATGCCAGACACTCTATGCTTGAATATGCATGCCAAAAGTTGGATGCCAAATGTAGCAGACTTGTCTTTCTTGTTGAACTTTCTTTGGACCACCAGCCTCCAAATAATGACATAGACACTTCTTATCAATTATAAAAGCTTGACTTTAGTTTAGGTTTGTTCCTGACTAGGTCTTAAGGCTTAATTAACCCATTTATATTAATCTATATTCTGCCTCATGGCTTATAACTTCTCCTCCATACTGTATGTCTGACTTCTTCAGTGTCTTGAAGGCATCTTCCACATGCCTAGATTTATCTCCTGAGTTCTTCTATCTGCTCAGAAGTCCCACATAACCTCTCTTGCCTAGCATTTTATTAAACCAATCACAGTGATGCATCTTCAGACAGTGTACACAAATATCCCTCAACAGAATCTATTGTGTATGATTTTTTTTAAAATGTTGTTTACATTTTGCCCAACAGTAGTAAGACATGCCTTTAATTCTAAAACACAGAAGGTAGAGTAGGCACATCTCTGAGTTTGAAGCCAGCCTGGTATACAGAGAAAGTTCTAGGAGAGGTAAGGCTACACAGTGAAAGCCATAGCTAAAAAACAAACAAACAAAAACATGTTTACAAGGATCTTGTGTGGAACAAATTTTAAAGAGCTGAAACTTATATTCTCAACCATTCTTTAAATATGCAGTATAGGGAATGCAACCATTGTTCAGCATGTAAGAGCACTGGTGCTCTACCAGAGGATCCTGGGTATACCAGACTCTGTACTGTGGGAAAAAAACCTGTCTGTACCTCTAGCTCAGGGCATTTAATGTCCTCTGAAGGCATTTGTGGATACTGCATATATGTGCTGCTTTGAGATGCTTGCATGCAAACATCCTAACATATAACATAAAATAGATACATTCAAACAAATACAATATACAGTATGGCATTCATTTCTTCTCCTAGGTTGGATAAGAAAGGCATTTGATCTGAGTTTTTTCTTTTACTACTATTTCTCTAATTCCCAGCACAAAGGCCAGAAGCAAAGGCTAAGTAAAAACTGTGGGCAGAAATGCATGGTGATCTTAGTGAAAATAATAGGTGAAATGTCGGGGCACAAATGCCTGGTGAGAAGGACAGCAGAAAAGGCTGGGTGAAAATGCTGCCTTCAAAGTTGTGAAGGACTATGATAGTGAATAACATGTTTGTAGCATGAGTCTTAAAAGGTTCTTATTAATAAAAACAAACCCGGGACAGGTATTGGGGTGAAAACTGGAAGATCAGAGAGACAGAATAAGCCACAGCTATCTCACCTCGCTGGATCCTCAGGTGGTCTTGCTTCCTCAGACTGGAAGCCTCTATGTCCTCATATCCGAATGACTCTCAGCTGAACTGCTGCTAGAAGTCTGAATGCTTAATCAGCCCAAATTCTTCTCCAGGGAAAATGCCTCTCCAGGCCAAATGCCTCTCCAGGGCAAATGCCTCTAGTTTCTGGTCCTCACGCCTTGTATACCTTTCTCCTTTCTACCACCACTCCCTGGGATTAAAGGCTGGCTTTCTGGGATTAAAGGCGGTGTCATCATGCCTGGCCATTTCCAATGTGGCCTTGAACTCACAGAGATCCAGAGGGATTTCTGTCTCTGGAATGCTAGGATTAAGGGCGTGTGCTACCACTACCTATCCTCATGTTTAATATTGTGGCTGTCCTGTTCTCTGACCCCAGATAAGTTTATTAAGGTACACAATATTTTGGGGAACACAATACCACCACACATGTTTAATATTTAAAGACTGCTGTACTTAAAGGAATCCAAAAGAAAGTTACTTCAGCTTGTAAGAATCTAGATTATGTAATGTCCCTGTCAGTAATCTTGTGCAAAATAGATAACTCTCTGGAATAGTTGAGCTAATCTTAAGAAACTGCCTATTCCTGTAAATCTTACTATCTCTTCTGTTCTTGCAGGACAATGAATTCTAGGTACTAATCACTTATTTTTCATCTGTAAAAAGTACTTGTTTGCTGGAAATAACCAAGGCATCTGTAGAATGTCTATTGTAAAAGATAGATACTGCAGAATGTGGGATAATTCAATCCCTAAAACCTGTACCTTTGCAACTTTGTGGTTGCAATATATTTTTTTTATATTTTATAAGCTGAGGAGAAATATGGAAGGAACTGCATTTTGAGTATCCTGAATCTGGTGCCAGAAGTATAAACCTTATTTGTGTAAAATTTATTAATTGTAAGAGTGATGAAACCCTAAAGGAATTCAGAACCTCAATATGACAAAGTAATATGATTCATATGTATGAAACTGTCAAAACAAAACCTATTTCCCTGCATACTAAACTTAAAATGGAAAATGAGTTGGATTCAAAAAGAAAGGAAAAGAATGTTAACTGAATCAAGAAAGAAGGAACAGAAATTATAATGAATGACATAACTTGAGTTAAAATGGAAAGTAATTAATTTTGATTGGAGACATTCCTTTCTTTCTCTGGACCCAGAGAAGGAGAACCAGCATCAGTTTCCTAGAAATCTCATAAGCTAGAATGTGGCTCATCTATCCAAAGAGGTGGGTGTCTGTAATTTTTAAACAAATCCTATTGACTGTGATTTTTAAATATTTATATTCTGCTGGGGGGGTACACTCTTTTAACCCCTGCTCTCAGGAGTAAGAGCAGACAGATCTCAATTTTTGAGACCAGCCTGGTCAATAGAGCAAGTTCAGAGCAGCCAGAGATTCACAGAGAAAGCTTGACTTGAATCACCCTCCTCCCCCCACCCCAGAAAAGAGAATGTTTACAATTGCATTCTGTTACACAAATTATAAAGAGCTGGAATGTATGTCCAAAACCTCATTTTAAATATGCAGTATAGGAATGCACTAATGACTCCACCATTATCAGCAGTGACTGCTCTGCAAAAGAACTTTGGTTCAGTCCCCAGACCCTACAGAGTGGATAAGAACTTCAGTTCCAGGGAATTTAATATGCTCTTCAAGCATTTGTTGTCACTACATGCATGTGCTGCATTAATGTACTTACACTGGAAACATCCATTAATATAACATAAAAAATATATTGCAATAAATAAAGTATACAATACAGCATTCATTTCTTCCACTGGGTTTGATAAGAACAATATTTGACCTGAATACCTTAAATACCATTTTCCTTAAATACCATTTCTTTAAATTGGACTACAAAAGCCAAGAGCAAAGGTTAGGTCAAGCTTTTAGGTACAAAGCCTTGGGGGGGGGGTTCTGGATGAAAATATATATTTTCATGAAAAATCTGGTAAAAATGACTGGTAAAAAAGCTAAGAGAAAAATCTTGGTGACAAATTCTGGCAAAAAAAAAAGCCAGTTGCAAAGGCAAAAATAAAAACCTGGACAAAACGGGAAACTAAAAGATCCTGGTGAAAATTCCAGGGCTTGGAGATAGCTGGCAGAAAAGAATAGGTGGAAAAGCTAGATAAAAAAGATGGGAGCAAAGGATAGGCAAAAAGTCCTGGCACATAGACCAGGTGGGAAATCCTGTAAATGCTAAGAGAAAAGGCTGGGTGAAATAGGCAGGGTTACACTCAGAGGCCATAGTTGACCCTACAACAGACTGACTAGACCCAGATGCCAAAGGTAACCCCAAGACAGATTAAGTACACTCAGAGGCCATGGCAACACCCTAAGACACTGACTACACTCTGAGGCCATGGAGGGCCCCCAAGTTACATTGAGTAAAACACAGATGCCATGCCTGACCCAGTGACAGAATGATTGTTTTCAAAATACATAGCTGGCCCTGTGACTAAATGTCTACACTCAGAAGCCATGGCTGACTCCACAATGTATTGAGGAAACTCAGAGGTTTTACCTGACCATGTGACAGACTAACTAAACTCAGAGGTCATGGATGACCCTATGACAGATTGACTACACTCAGAGGACATGAATGACCCCAGGAAAGACTGACAAGACTTGGAGGTCATGCCTCACACTGTGACAGATTGAATATGCTTGGAGGCCATGGCTTATCCTGTGACAGACTGACTAAACTCAAAATCCATGGTTGATCCTATGACAAACTGGCAACACACAGAGACCAGAGATACACCGAATACACTCAGAGGTCATTGGTGACCCAGTGACAGACTGACTACACACAGACACTAAGGCTAATCCCATGACAGACTGACTACACTCAGAGGACATGAGCAACCTGAGATAGACTGTGTAAACTCAGAGGCCAAGGCTGACCCTATTAAAAAATGGGAAAAATATTATGATGGAGGGAGTTAGGTCTCTGTATGATTACACACTGGATGGTTTTAAAATGGAACAACTAAATGAGGGAATAGTTAACTTTGATATGGTTTATATAATGTTAATTACAATCATAATTGGTTTGAAAGTTCTTGTTTTATCCCTTAAAAGATGGTTAATATGAGTACCAAGACACAGGCCTTAGAAAAATCTTCTATTGGTAATTATGCAAACCTGAGGAAAAGTTACTATTCAAAAGATATAAGACTTAGAAAAAGTTACTAGTAATAATATGCAAGCCTTATAATCTCCTTACTACTAAGGATATTAATTCAATTTTTACCAATAATATAAAAGCTCTAGAAATATTTACTGATGAATAGGGCAAAAAGGTAACTGATAATATTCAAACCTCAGAAGAACATATTAAAACAGATAATAGAGATATTCAGACACAGACAGAGGAATTTAAAGGAGAACCAACCTCATCATCACATATAAAATTAAAGACAAATAGCCCAAGGTTGTCAAACAACCAATAATAATTTATCCAGTCTCCTTACAGGAACAACAGCCAAATGACAGGCATCCCTAAGTCTATGTAAGAGCTGATTGGATTCATGTGGAATGTTAGATTTGAGGAGATTTAAGGAAATATTCGTCTCATATTGCATGTATTCACCTTTTGTGAAGCAGATGCTCAGTTCATAGTCAGCTAGAAACAGAATTGTCCCACAAGACTGGAAAGACTCGTTCTCAATCACCATGGAGGACCTAGTGGAAAGATGAGACAAGGACCATTGAACATTGAAGTAGGGTTAGAGGTATTGAAATCTCCCAAAACCAACTTCTTAAAGAGGGTGATTATGCAGATGTACAAAGACAATCTATATATGATGACCATAACCTGGGTCTATGTCATGTGTATCTTTGAATGCTTAGGATAGAACTCAAGAAGTCAGAAATAGAACTGAGTCATTTACTAAAGATATACAGGGCCCAAAAGAAACCATTGAAATTTTTTACAAATATTGGCTTCAGCTATAAATAGGATGATACCAAATTCAGAGGCTAGCTAGATAAATAATAATTGAATCTTGGTTTCTGAAAATGCTAATTCACAATACAAAAGGGTAATTAGGTTCCCCTGACCCCACCAAAGAATTGGTCCACTGCCCACAGTAGACCTTCGCTGAGGAGGAGTAGTGCACCACTGGCCCGTCCATCACTCAGCCTCCCAGTATCCAGAGACAATCAGATGCAGTGGGAAGCCATGTCAAACAGGAACTCATTTATTAAGCATCAGTACACCCTTTATAAAACACCAAACCACAAGCCAGTTTTCCTTCTGCCAGTTACAACAAAGGTCTGCCAATCACAACAATGGTCACATATCCACAAGCCTCTCCAGGAATAGCTCAGCATGATGATCATGAGGAGGCCATGCACCTATGTCATCTCTTGTGATCCCAAGAGCCAATCATAATTTTTGGTAAACAAGTTAGGTCCCCACCCAGCTCACTTCTTCTCAGTGCCATCTTTGACTTTTGCAGCCCAACATGTCCTCGGCATACCCACAATTAGGCTTTTAAAGGTGATATCAGAACCCAAAAAGGAATGGGTCAGAGATACAGTCAATATTGAATCTGATAACCATGATGACGTTTAGATAGGAGGAATGATTTCCAGAGGCTTGAAGAAATATTCAAATGTCAAATGTTCTAATTGTGGCAAGCAAAGTCGCCTAAAAAGGGATTGTAGACAGGGTGTTCCTAGAAACAATGTTTTTTCTAGGAATAATCAAAACAGAAGGCCCCTGCCTTCTGGAGTATGCAGAAGGTGCAGCAAAGACCAATATTGGACCAATGAATGCAGACCAACAAGACAAGCAAGGCAACCCTTTACCATCAGGAAATGCCTTGGGGGGCATTTCACAGTCCCCCATGTCAAACTTGGTTCAGTCATTCCCTGTCACCAATGGGGGAAACTGAAGGACCTAATGACTATTGTAAAAAACCATACTGCGCAGGGCGGTGGTGGTTCACGCCTTTAATCCCAGCACTCGGGAGGCAGAGCCAGGTGGATCTCTGTGAGTTCGAGGCCAGCCTGGGGTACCAAGTGAGTTCCAGTAAAGGCACAAAGCTACACAGAGAAACCCTGTCTCGAAAAAAAAAAAATACTGCTCTGGATGTTAGAACCACTTTAGAAGATAAAACAAAAATTTCAGGAGAAATCATAAAGTGAATATTTTGGCAGACTTCTATAAATGATCAAAGAATCATTTAAAGTTAAAGGTATGAATAAATGAAATTGTAATTGAAGGTCTTGAAGACATAGGGGCAGATGCAACAATAATAGCACCAGAATCTTGGCATCCAAATTGGCCTCTTCTGGAGGTTCAGCTTTTAAGGATTGGAACTTTATCTCAGGTAAAACAAAGCATGAGATGGGTCAAATGTATAGGGCCAGAAGGACAGAGGGGAAAATTAAAGCCATATGTAGCTAATATAGCATTGAATTTATGGGGACATGATTGTTATAGTAGTGGAATACCCAGATTAACATTCCTCCAATATCAGAACCAAACCATAAACTAATGTATGTTTCTGGAGAAAATATTAAAAGGTATTATAAAGAACAATCACTGATTATTCAGGTTGTATAAAAACTCGGAACAACAGCTGTTGAACTTTCAAAGGTACCAATAGCCCTACCTTTAAAATTAATGACCAACAAACCTGTCTGGGTGGAAAAATGGCCTTTGACATCAGAAAAATCATAGGCCTTAGAACAGCTGGCACAGAATCAGCTAAATGCTTAACATATTGAGGAATCAACCAGTCCTTGTAATTCTCCTGTATTTGTTATTAAAAATGGATCTGGAAAATGGAGCATCATAACAAATCTAAGAGCTATTAATAAGGTGATTCAGCCAATTGGCCTCTTTACAGCCTGGAGTTCCCCTGCCTTCTTTATTACCTAAAGGATGGTCTATTATAGTTACTGATTTAAAAGACTGTTTCTTTACTATACCTTTATAAGAAAAGGATAGAGAAAAATTTGCCTTCATAGTGCCTACTCATATTAATTCTCAGTCTGTTAAGAGACATCAATGGAAGATTCTCCTATAAGGGATGTTAGACAGACCTGCCTTGTGCAATATTTTATATGACAGCAGTTGGAAATGATTCATCTACAGGTTCCTCAATCTATAATTTACCATTGTATGGACAATATCTTACTAGCTGATTCTAATGTAGATACTTTGGAGAAAATGTTTGAAGAAGAGAAGAAAATTTTGCCTGGTTTGGGATTACAAATTGCTCCTGGAAAAAATGTAAAGAGCAGATTCTATTAATTGCCTAGGATATAAAATAGGTTTAAAAAAATTCAACCCCAAAAGGTACAAATCAGGAGAGATTAATTGCAGACTCTTATGACTTTCAAAAGATTTCTGAGAGACATTAACTAGATATTTCCCAAAATTGAATTAACAACTCAAGAACTGAGTAATTTATATTAAACCTTACAAGGTGACAAGGACTTAAATAGTCCAAGAAAATTATACACTGAAGCTGAGAGAGAATTGGTTTGGTAGAAAAGAAATTACAGGATGCACATGTGGATTGTTTAGATCTGGAGCTTGATTGCATTCTGGTTGTTTTATCTTCTACACATTCCCCTACAGAAATTTTAACGCAGAGAGAAGATAATATCTTAGAATATATATTTTTACCACACAAACAGAGCAAAAAATTAAAGACCTATGTAGAAAAGATTTCTGAGTTGAATCTGAAAATGAAATTGAGACTTCATCAATTAGCAGGAATAGACCCAACAGAAATTGTAGTATCTTTTACTAATGAAGAAATTTCCTCTTTGTGGGCAGAAAATTAACATTGACAAAGAGCTTGCAGTAATTATTTGGGAGAGATTAACAATATCCCAAAAGCAAGAGAACTCAGTTTATGAAGAAAACTAAAATGATATTTCCTCACATTGTATGGGGAACATCAATTTCTGGAGCCCCTACATTCTATAGTGATGCAAACAAATAAGAAAAGGAAGGTTATAAATAAAGAAATTTGAATAAGGCAGTTCAAAATTCTTATGATTCTGTTCAAAAGTCTGAATTACATGCTATTCTCATGGTATTATTAGATTTTCCAGAACCTCTCAACAGAGTTATTGACTCTCAATATGCAGAAAGAGTTGTTTTACATATTGAAACTGCTGAATTTATTCCAGATGATACAAAATTGACTTTGTTACTTATTCAGTTACAAGGAATATTCTGAAATAAAAATCATCCCTTATATATAACACATATTAGATCCCATATAGGTCTACCAGACCCTCTAGCACAAGGTAATGATGGAATTGATAAACTATTGGTAGGAAATGTGATAGAAATCTCAGAATTTCATTTAAAAAACACCATATCAATAGCAAGGGTTTGAAAACATTTTTCCATCACTTGGCAACAAGCCAAGGAAATTATAAGGAAATGCCCTACATGTTCCTTGTATAACCAAACTCCACTACCTGCAGGAAGTAACCCAAAGGTTACTCAAAGTAATGAAATTTGGCAAATGGTGATGTTCCATTTTGCTGAATTTAGAAAATTAAAATATGTACACTACACCATAGATACATATTCAAGATTTCAATGGGCAATTGCTTTGAGTTGTGACAATGCTGATTCTGTAATCACACATTTGTTAGAAGTTATAGCCATCATAGGGATACCTGTACAATTTAAGATTGACAATTCTCCAGTATATGTCTCTAGTAAGATGAAACAGTTTTTTTTTTTTTTACATTTTACAACATAAAGTATATTACAGGTATACCACACAATCCTACATGGCAAGCAGGTATATAGACATCTAATCGAACTCTAAAAGATATGCTTAATAAACAGGGGTAATAAAGACCAATAGAGATAGATTGCATAATGATATCTTACCTTTACATTTTCTAAATGCTAATGAGAAAGGAATGACAGCTGAAGAGAGAGATTGGATAATAGAAAACACTACTGAAGTAAATCAGCCTGTATACTTTAAAGATATCCTGACCTCAGAATGGAAACCAGAATATGTGTTATGTTGGGGAAGATGTTTTATTTTTGTTTCCACAGGAGAAGAAAAGATATGGATGCCATCAAAATTGATTAAGATTAGATTTGAATAAGAGAGACCTCTTGATTAGAAGAGGTAATAGTTCATCAATGAGAATGGCCATTCAATCTAAAGTAACTTAAAAGACTAACAAATGATCTTCATTTGATGAGATACAACTTGCCAAAATGGAAACTCATCAAAGTTAGGGTTGGGGCAGGGTTTTGTTTTTTATCTTTCCTGGAGAATGAAGGCAGTCAGCTAAGGAATTTGAAGATCACTGGACAAATGAGACATCTGAAGAAAAATGATGAATCATTCAGGGAAAATGTCCCAAGGAAAAGAGTAAATTTGCCTATTGGTATCTCCAACAGGATAAAATTTCATAAATCTTCCAAAATGTTTATTTCTGCTGTTCTCTATAGACATATCATGAAAATGGTCTTTTTGTAGTCCCAGTTCAATTAAAAATTAAAGCTGACTTTAGCATTGGAACATGGCTCTCTCCTTCTCTAAACCCAAGCATGCTTGTTAAAAAGAAAAATCCAAAATCTCTGTCTCATGTCAAAATAGCCACCTGATATGGGACTAAAGAAAAACCAAAAATAAGGAACTACTATAATGCTACTACTCTCATAATCCTTTGGTTTTATTTTGACTCTAAAAATTTTATAAGGTATAAGTATTATATCAAAATTTATAAAATTAATACATATATATTTAAACTTTGTCATGATTTTAATTGTTATATAGAATACTACCTAACTCTAGAAAAAGGCTTCGTCTAGCTTCCTGTACATGACTTCAGGTTTGAGTCTCTATTTGGTAACTAGGAATTAACTTTTTGTACTCTGGATGTATATAAAAAATTTATTGTCCTTTAACTTCTTTGAGATCTGCTGCAGATGACATTTAAAATGTGTTGTTTTCTGCAATGAAACATGACCATTTCTAGCAGTGACATTTGAAGTCTCCAAATGGAGGATGCAGCCCAAAACAACAATTCTACCTGGATTGTGTTAATACCACTAAGCTGACAAAACTACCTAAAGATCAGCTTTGAACTCCCAACTGCTCAGGACAATTTCAAGGTGGCTAGCTGAGATGGTCCAGCCTCACAGACTACTCTAGCTAGGACTTGAGACAAGCTTTCCACTTTCCCATTACACAGAGAGTGGATAACAAATGGTACAGCTAGCTCTTCCAGGACTTGACACTTATCTTAATCTTTTTTAGGTCCCCTAAAGATGTCATCATCACCAGACAACAGTAAGTAATTTTATGAACATGATGCCCATATTCCCAAGAGGTGGAGTGGGTGGTTTTTTGGTCACTCAGTGGGTTATGGATATTTGTCATTATTTAAGGGGGTTGGTTACAAGCTGTTATTGGTAACGGTGAGGAAAAAAGCCAAACAAATGGGATTAGATTCAGGGATGTGGCTGACCTTGTGAAAGACTGAGTTCACTCAGAGGCCATAGCTGATCTAATGACAGACTGACTAAACTTAAGGGTCATGCTTGATCCTGTAACAGACTGACTATACTTGGACACTGGGAATGTCCTGGTGACAGAATGATTTACTCAGAAGCCATGGCTTACCCTATGACAGACTCACTGCACTCAGAAGCCATGGTCAACTCTGTGACACACTGACTACTCAGAGGACATCGTTGACTCTTTGAAAGACTGACTACACTCAGAAGGCTTGGTTTACCCCATTATATACTGAGGACACTCAGAAGCCATGACTGACCCTATGACAGTTTGAATAAAGTCAGGAAGTGGCTTATTCTATGACATACTGACTATACTCATACACCATTGCTTATCCCAAGACAGGCTGACTAGACAAAAGGGTCATGTTTGACCCTGTAACATACTGATTACACTTAAAGGACGTGGATTTCCTGATGACAGACTGAACACATTCAGAGACCATGGATTACCCTATGACAGACTCATTACAATCAGAGGCCATGGCTGATTGTATGACACAATGACTATAGTCAAAGGCTATGGCTGACCTATGACAGACTGACTAAACTTGGAGGATTTGGCTGACGTGTGACAGACTGACTACACTGAAAATCCATGATGATACCATGATAGACTGACTATACTTGGAGACAATGGTAGTATCATCAGAAGACTTGGCTGATGCTATGCAAAACTGAATAAACTAAAAGGTCATGACTAATCCAATAACAGATGGACTACACTTGGATGCTATGGTTGACTTGTGGCAAATTGACTAAAATCAGAGTGCATATCTGATTCTGTGACAGACTGATTACACTCAGAGGTCATGGCTGTTCTGGTGATACATTGAATACACTCAGAGGTAAATGTTGCTCCCATGACAGACTTACTGAATTCAGAGGATGTGGCTTATTAAATGACAGACTGACTACATTCAAAAACCATGTCTACCATGTCATGTCCCATGACAGACTGTAACATGAATCTTAAAAGGTCTTATAATAAAAAAAAACAGAGTCAGATATTGGGGTAAAAGCTGAAAGATCAGAGAAGTAGAACAGTCAGCCACTAGCTTACCTCTATGAAATCCTCAGCCTCAAGAGAAAGCATTCCTGTTTCCTCATGCCTTATATACCTTTCTGTGTCTTGCTATATTACTTCCTGGGATTAAAGGTATGTGTCACCACTGCCTGGTTCTGTTTCTCTCATGTAGCCCATTGTGGCCTTGAACTCACAGAGATGCAGACAGATCTCTGCCTCCTAAGTAATAGGATTAAGGGTGTGTGCCACCACTGTCTTGCCTCTATATCTAATCTAATGACTGCCTCTGTCCTGTGATCCTCTGGCAAGGTTTATTGAGGTACACAATATGTCACCGCAACAGACTGATTACACTCAGAGACCATGGCTGACCCTGTGACAGACTACACTCAGAGAACATGGCTTACCCTGTGACAGGCTCACTACACGCAAAGGACATGTTTGAACCCATGACAGACAGACTATACTCAGAGGCCATGGCTCATCCTGTGACAGACTCACTATACTCAGGCCATGGATGATCCCATGAAAGATGAACTACACTCAGAAGCTATACCTGATTCTGTAACATACTGGCTCCATTCAGAGACCATGACTGAAGCCATCATGGACAGAGTACATTCAGAGGCCATTTCGGACCCTGTCACTGACTGACTAAACTCAGATGCTAAGGCTAATCCCATGACATACTAATGACGCTCAGAGGCCATGGTTGACCCCTAGATAGACTGTGTACACTCAGAGACCATTGCTGACTTTATGACAGACTGATAATACTCAGAGTCTATGTCTAATACCACAACAGTTTGACTATACTCAAAAACTATTGCTGAAACTGTAAAAGACTGACTGCACTCACCAGCCATGGCCAATCCCATGACAGGCTGAGTATACTCAGAAGCCATGCTGACTTCTTAAAAGACTGAAGACACTCAGGTGCCATGGCTGGTCCTGTGACAAAGTACACTCCAAGGCCATGGTCAACCCTTTGGCACTGACTACACTCACTTTTGCTTTTTATAGATGACCCTATTGCACACTGACTACACTCAGAGGCCATGACTGCTCCTATGACAGGCTGACTACACTCAAGAGACAATTCCTGACCCTATGACAGACTAACTACACTCGTAGGCCATGGCTGACTCTGTGACAAAATGACTGCATTCAGTGAATATAACCAACCCTTTGATAGTCTGACTTGGCTCAAAGGACATGGTTGACTTTGTAACAGACTGATTCCACTCAGAAAACATGGCTGATCCAATGACATACTGACTAGACTCAGAGGCCATGAAAGATTGACTACATTCAGAAGCCATGCCTGATTCTGTGACAAACTGACTACATTCAGGGGCCATGGCTGATCCCATTATAGACTAAGTACACTCAAATGTAATGGCTGACCCTGTGACAGACTGAGTATACTCAGAGGCCATGGTTGATCTTATAACAGATGTCGTACATTCAGATGATATTGCTGACTCTATGACAGACTGACTACACTCAGAAGAAATAAGTTGCCCTGAGATAGACTGAGCAAACTCAGAAGACATGGCTGACCTTGAGACAGACTGAGTTCACTCAGAAACCATGGCTGAGCCAATGGCAGATTGAGTACACAAAGAAGCCATGGATGATCCAATGACAGATGGACTACACTCAGAGGCCATGGTTTACCCTAAGACAGACACACTACTGTCAGTGGCCTTGGCTGACTGTATGACATTATGACTACACTCATGGGCTATGGCTGACCTATGGCAGACTGACTGTACTTGGAGGCCATGGCTGACCTATGACAGACTGACTATGCTCAGAGAACATTGCTAATCCCATGGAAGACTGACTACACTCTGAGACCATGGTTGATCCCATTACAAACTTATTATACTCAGAGGCCATGGCTTATCAAATGACACACTGACTACACTTAAAAGCCATGGTTGATCCTGTGACAGACTGGCTGCACTCAGAAGCCATTCATGACCTCATGACAGACTGACAACATAATATACTGATAATAGACTGACCTCACTCAAAGGCCTTATTTAAACCCATGAAAGACTGACTATACTCAGAGGCCATAGTTGAACCTGTGACAGACTCACTACACTCAGAAATCATGTATGAGCCTGAGATAAGCTAAGTACACTATAAGGCTATGGCAGACCATGTGACAGAATAACTACACTCAGGCTGTTGATGACCCTATGACAGACTGACTGCACTCAGAGGCCATGGCCAATCCTATGACAGACTGACTATACTCAAAGGCCGTGGCTGATCCCATGATGATTGATTACTTTCAGAGGCTATGGCTGACACTGTGACAGAATTACTGCACTCAGAGAACATAGCTTACCAATGATAGACTGAACTCACTCAAAGGCCATGTCTGAACCTATAATAGACTAACTATACTGGGAGGCCATGGCCAAACCTATAACAGACTAAATATACTCAGGACATAGCTGATTCCATGACAGTCTGACTACACTTGGAGGATATGAATGTCCTGGTGTCAGTCTGACTACACTCAGTTTCCATGGCTTGCCCTATGACAGATTCACTCAGAGGCCATGGCTCATCCTGTGACAGACTGAATACACTCAGAGGCCATGGATGACCACATGAAAGATTGACTACACTCAGAAGCCATGCCTGATTATTTGACCAACTGAAAACATTCAGAAGCCATGGCTGATCCCATGATAAACTGAGTAAACTCAGAGGTCATTGATGACCCTGTCACTGACTTACTATACTCAGACACTGAAGCTAATCCCATGACATACTGACTACATTCAGAGCCCATGTGTGACTCTGTGACAGACTGACTACACTCAGAGGCCATGACTAATCCCATGACAGTCTACTACACTCAGAAGCCATTGCTGAAATGATGACAAACTGAGTACACTTAAAGGCCATTGTTGATCCTGTGACATACTGAGTATACAGAGGGGCCATGGCTGATCCGATAACAGACAGTCTAATCTCAGAAGCCATGACTGACCCTTTGAAAGACTGTCTACACTCAGAGGCTATGGTGACACTGAGATAAACTGACTACACTTGGATGTCATGGATGTCCTGATGACAGACTGGCTACACTCAGAGACAATGGTTTATGCTATGCCAGACTCACAACATTCATATGACACATGACATATGACCATATGACACAATGACTATACTCATAGGTTATGACTGACCTAGGACAGACTGACTACACTTGAAGACCATGGCTGACATGTGTCAGGCTGCCTACACTCAAAAGCCATGGTTGATCCTGAGACAGACTACACTGAAAATCCATGGCTTATCCTGTGATAGACTGACTACACTCAGAGGCTATGTGTGACTGTGAGATAGACTGAGTACACTCAGAAATCATGGCTGAGCATGCGACAGATAGACTACACTCAGAAGCTATGGCTAATCCCATGACGAATTGACTATACTCAGAAGCCATGCTTGATCCTACAATAGACTGACTACACTCAGAGATCACTACTGACCTGGTGACAGACTGAATACACTCAGAGGCCATGACTGATCCCATGGGAGATTGGATACAATCAGAGCCCACCACTGACCCTGTGACAGAATGACTGCACTCAGAGAACATAGTGTACCTATGATAGACTGACTTCATTCCAAGGTCATGTCTAAACCAATGACAGATCAACTGTATTCAGAGGCCAGAGCTGATCCCATGAAAGACTGAGTAATCTGAGAGTGATGCTTGACTCTGTGACATTCTGACTCCACTTGGAGGCTACGAATGTCCTGGTGCCAGACTACCACACTCAGAGGCCATGGCTTACCTTATGACAGGCTAACTACACTAAGAGGCCATGATTGACTGTATGAGACAATGACTATATTCAGTGGTTATGGCTGAACCCAGGACAGAATGATTACACTCAGAAGTCTTGTCTGTCCTGGAGACAGACTGAATACACTCAGAGGCAAATGCTGTACCCATGACAGACTTTTAAACTCAGAGTCCATGGCTAATAAAATGACAAGTTGACTACATTCAAAAGCCATGATAGACCCTGTGAGAAACTGACTCATTCAGAGGCCATGGCTGGTCCCATGATGGACTGAGTACTCTCAAAGGTGGTGGCTGACTGTGACAGAATAAATACACTCAGATAACATAGCTTACCTATGATAGACTGACCTCACTCAAAGGCCAAGTCTGAACTTATGACACACTGACTACACTCAGAAGCCATTGCTGATCTTATGACAGACTAACTGCACTCAGAGACCATAAATGATCCCAAGAGACTGACAACACTCAGAGGCCATGGCTTATCCTATGAGAGACTAACTACACTCAGGGGCCATAGTGACTATGTGACACAATGATTACACTCAGAGATTATGGCTGACCTCTGGCAGACTGACTACATTGGCTTGTCATGGCTGGACTGTGACGGACTGAGTACACTGAGAGCACATGGTTAATTCCATGACAAACTGATTACACTCAGAGATCACTACTGACCTGGTGACAGACTGACTACACTCAGAGGTCATGGCTGTCCTGGTGACAGACTGAATACATTCAGAGTCAAATGCTGCTCCCATTACAGACTTACTAAACTCAGAGGCCATTGCTTATCCAGTGACAGATTGACTACACTCAAAAAACCATGGTTGAACCAATGACAGATTGATTACTCTCAGAGGTGATGGCTGACTCTGTGACAGAATAACTACTTGGAGAACATAACTTACTATGATAGAATGACCTCACTCAAAGGCCATGTCTGAACCTATGACAGACTGATTACACTCAGAGGCCATGACTGATCCTGTGACAGACTGACTGCATTCAGACACCATGGATGGTCCCATGAATTATTAGTTACATTCAGAAAATGTATGAGATTCAGAGATAGACTGATTATATTCACAGGCTGTGGATGATCCCATGATAGACTGAGTATACTCAGAGGGCAGGGCTTATCCTATGACAAAATGATTAAACTCAGGGGCCATTATTGCCCTCTTGACAGACTGACTGGACTTAGAGGCTATGGATGTCTTGGTGACAGACTCACTATACTCAGGGGCCATGACTGACTATATGACATAATGACCACACTCAAAGGTTATGGTAGACTTGTAACTAACTACACTTGAAGAACATGGCTGACCTGTTACAGACTGACTACACTGAGAACCCATTGCTTGTCCCATGACAGACTTATTAACTCAGAGATGATGGCTGTCCTGGTAACAGGTTGAATACACCCAGAAGCAAATGCTGCTCCAATGACAGACTTATTAAACTCAGAGGTCATGACTTATCCAATGACAGATTGACTACACTCAGAGGCTGTGTGTGACCCAGAGGTAGACTGAGTTAGAGGTCATTGCTGACTCTGCAACAAACTGACTACACTCAGAAGCCAGGGCTTACCCTATGACAGACCTACTACATTCAGGGGCCATGACTGACTGTATGACACAATGACCACACTCAAAGGCTGTGGTAGACTTGTAACTAACTATACTTGGAGAACATGGCTTTCCTGTCACAGACTGACTACTCTGAGAACACATTACTTGTCCCAGAACACTGAGAACACATCTCTAACTCAGAGATGATAAATCAGAGGTGACAGGTTGAATACACTTAGAGGCAAATGCTGCTCCAATGACAGACTTATTAAACTCAGAGGCCATGGCTTATCCAATGACTGATTGACTACATTTAAAGCCGTGGTTGATCCCACAATGACTGGTTATTCTCGGAGGTTATGGCTGACTGTATGACAGAATGACTACACTTAGAGACTATACCTTACCTATGATGGACTGACATCACTAAAAGGCCATGTCTGAACTTATGACAGACTGACTACAGTCCAAAGCCATTCCTTATCCCATGACAGATTATACTCAGAGACATTGGATGATCCCATAACAGTCTGACATTCCTGATTCTCTGACAGACTTACTATATTCAAAGGACATGGTTGATCCTATGATGGACTGAGTATACTCAGAGGCCATGGTAGACCCCCTAAGAGATTGATTACACTCTTAGTCCATTGGCACAGCCATATCTGAAAAGAATGGCAGAAATCATAAAGCCAACACAACTATCTGACAAATGTCCAGCAAAGCTGAGCCACATGATGGCTACTGTGCCACATTTATTTTTTTTCATCTCTATCTGTTGCATACTTGAAGACTTTTAATATTTGTATAATTTGGGGATATTGGATTAATGAATCATTTATTCCTTCTCCCAGGAATGCTATTTCTAAGCTTCCTCATGACAGTCCTGGACATACTATTCCCCCCCTGCTTTTAGGGAAATATCCTTATCTACCTGAAGGTCTTCCTTATGCCTTGGAGGTTATGACACATAAAGAAGCCAAAGATCTCCTCATGAGGTTATAAGATATTCTTGAAACATCTGTCCCTGTACTTACTCAGTAACAAGATATTCAAAACAAAGTAAACTTAAAAAGGTCAACAAGATTCAGTAGGCTAGAGGAGTCAGCCACAGTTCAGAATACAAACTTTTCCCACAGTCCACTCAGACAATTACATGGCATATACCTCTGCCCTACACAGAGACATATTGATGAACAAAGTATGAAGTGGAAAGATGATAAAAGTATGAGACATCAGGATCTCCCTTTCTTAGAAAAGTTAGCACATGCAGAGTCACGGTAATGTCATATAACCAGGGAACAACAGAATGCTAGGATTAGACATATAGACAAATTCTATAAAGATGTAAACATTGTATTCTGCCAGAATTTGAGTAATAACTGCAGCAGCTTTGGCCTGATGATTTTTCTTGGGCACTCTGACCTTTAAGAGTTAATAATACACTGTTTGGGACATGGCAAAATGCCCAGGGTAACTTGAAGATTTTGTTTTGGCCTAGCATCCTTGAAGCAACCAAAGCTACCAACCTGACAACATGCCTATAGATTCTTAAAAATTGGGTTATGGAGTTAATGAGTAAGAATGATAACTCTGTTTATTAATAATGTCAAAACTTGAGGGAAAATGATTGGAAATGATAACTCTGTTCTGTCATAGTTTATTAATGATGACTAAAAGATGAGCAAAAGAAGTGAGACATGTCCAAAAACAAAATGATATGATCTGTTTTGGAACATCATGAATCTATCCTTTCTTATTAAATTCTGTATAAATCATGAAACACTCTGGCTGTTAGTCTGTCAGGCTACAAGAGTCTGCAGACCATGGCCTGGCTCACTTCCTTCCCCCGATGACTCCTTACATCCTCTGCTGAGACCTTTCCACCACCAGGATGGCTCATGGCCATGGATGGTCCTATGATGGAATGAGTACACTCTGAGGAAATGGCTGATGTTGTTATAGAATGACTACCCTCAGGAGAAATAGCTGGTGCTATGACCAACTGAGTGCACTCAGAAGCCATGGATGACCCTGTGACTGACTGAGGACACTCAGATGCCATGGCTGGCCCTGTGATAGACTACACTTGGAGGCCATGGCCAACCCTGTGACACACTGACTACACTCAGAGATCATGGATGACCTTATAGCAAACTGACTACACACAGAGGCTGTGGCTGATTCTAAGAAATACTGACCACACTCAGAATGTATGGCTGACCCCATAATAGACTGAGGACACTCAGAGGCCATGGCTGACCTTGTGACAGACTAACTACACTTATAGTCCATGACTGATCCTATAACAGACTGAATATACTCAGGACAGGGCTGATTCCATGACAGTCTGACTACACTCAGAGATTATGACTGATCTCATGACAGACTGACTGCACCTAGAGGCTACAGAAGTCCTGGTAACAGACCAACTACACTCAGAGGCCAGGGCTTACCCTATGACAGACTCACTATACTCAGGGGCCATGGCTGACCGTGTGACACAATGACCACACTCAAATGCTATGGTAGACTTGTAACTAACTATACTTGGAGAACATGGCTGACCTGTTACAGACTGACTACACCGAGAACCCATTGCTTGTCCCATGACAGACTTATTAACTCAGAGATGATGGCTGTCCTGGTGACAAGTTGAATACACCCAGAGGCAAATGCTGCTCCAATGACAGACTTATTAAACTCAGAGGTCATGACTTATCCAATGACAGATTGACTACACTCAGAGGCTGTGTGTGACCCTGAGGTAGACTGAGTTAGAGGTCATTGCTGACTCTGTGACAGACTGACTATACTCAGAAGCTAAGGCTAATCCCATGACACACTGATGACATTTAGAGAGGCCATAGCTGAACCTGTGATAGACTAACAACATTAGCAGCCCATGACCCACCCTATAACCAACTGAATACACTCACAACATGGCATATTCCATGACAAACTGACTACACTCCTAGGCCTTGGCTAATCCAATTAAAGACTGACTAAACTCATGAGTCATGGCTGATCTTGTGATAGACTGAGTATACTTAGAGGCAAAGGGTGCCCCCAGATAGACTGAGTACACTCAGAGGCCATGGCTGACACTCTGACAGACTGACTACATTCACTCAGAGTCTATGGCTGATCCCATGATAGACTGAATAAATTCAGAGGCCATGGCTGACCATTTAACAGACAGACTACTCTCAGAAGCTATGATAGTTCCATGACTGACTACACTCTGAGGCCATGATTGACACTATGACAGATTGACTTGACTCTGAAGCTATGGGTAACCCTGAGGCAGACTGAGTCTACTCAGGCCATGGCTGATCCGATGAGAGAATGATTGCACTCGGAGGCCATGGTTGACATTGTGACAGAATGGCTGCACTCAGAGATCATAGCTAACCCTATGATTGACTGCCTTCACTCAAAGGCCATGTCTGAACCCATGACAGACTGACTATACCCAGAGGCTATGGCTGACCCCCAAACACTGGCTATAGTCAGAGAAATGGCTGATCCCATGACAAACTGACTAGACTCAGAATCCATAACTGACCCACTGACAGACTGACTATACTCAGAGACCATGTCTGACTCTATTACAGACTGACTACATTAAAAGGCCTGGGATAATCCCATATACTTGGACTATACTTGGAGGCCATGGGTGACCATGATTTAGAGTAAACTGAGACACCATTGCTAACCATATGACAGTCTCATTACACTCAGAAGCTATGTGCTGCAAGCCTTTTTCCTGAAAATAATTCTTGTCATTTGTAGCTTCTCTTCTGGGACCCTGGGAAGAATATTATTAAGGCTGGTCCTTAATAATATTTGAGAGCTATGGCTAATACCATGATTGAATTCACTCAGAGGACATGGTGGGCACTACAATAGATTGACTTCACTCAGCAGCCATGGGTGACATGGCGATATATTGAGTATACTCAGAGTCCATAGATGATCCCATGAAAGACTGAACAAACATGGAGGCCATGGCTGACCCTGTTACAGAATGACTATTCTTTTTTTTTTTTTTTTTTTGGTTTTTCGAGACAGGGTTTCTCTGTGTAGCTTTGCGCCTTTCCTGGAGCTCACTTGGTAGCCCAGGCTGGCCTCGAACTCACAGAGATCTGCCTGCCTCTGCCTCCCGTGTGCTGGGATTAAAGGCACAGAATGACTATTCTTAAAGGCCAGGCTGATACTATAACAGACTAACTACAGTCAGAGGCCAGGGCAACCACATGAAAGACGGATTACACTCAGAAGCCATACCTAAACACTGTGACAGACTGACTCCATTCAGAGGCCAGGAATGACCCCAAAATAGACTGAGTATACTCAGAGGTCATTGCTGACCCTGTGACAGTTGACTACACTCAGAGGCCATGGTTGATCCAATGACAGACTGACTACACTCAGAACTCATGCCAGACCCTATGCCAGACTGGCTACACTTGGAAGCAATGGCTGATCCTGTGACAGACTGACTACACTTAGAGGCTACAGCTAATTCCATGACAGAATGACTATACTCAGAGACCATGGCTGATACCATGACAAACTAACTATACTCAGAAGCCAGGACTGATCCCCTGACTGACTGACTATACTCAGAGGCTATGTCTGACTCTACTACAGACTGACTACAATCAGAGGCCATGGATGACCCCAAGATGGACTGAGTACACTCAGGGTCCATGGCTGACTCCATGAGAGCCTGACTATCCTCAGAGGCCATTGCTGACCCTGTGACAGAATGACTACACACAGAAGCAGTGCCTGAGATTGTGACAGACTGACTCCATTCAGAGGCCATGGCTAATCCCTAGACTGAATATACTCAGAGGGACTGAGATATACTCCTGAGAGACTGACTACACTCTGAATCCATGATCCTATGACATACTGACTACATTCAGAGGACATGGATGACCCCAGATAGACTGAGTTACTCAGAGGTCAAATTGCTGACCCTGTGACAGTTGACTACACTCAGAGGCCATAGCTGATCCAATGACAAACTGACAACACACAGAGGGTATGGCTAATCCAATGACAGACTGACTACACTCACAGGCCTGATTGACCCTAAAATAGACTGACTACACACAGATGCTAAGGTTAACCCCATGACAGATTGACTACACTCACAAGATCTGGGTAACCCTGAGATAGACTGAATATACTCAGAGACTATGGCTGAGCTGTGACAGACTGACAACACTCAGTGGCCATGGAAGATCCTGTAACATGTTGACTATACTTGGAAGCAATGCCTAAGCCCTTACAGACTGACTACACTCAGGGGACATGGCAGACCCCATAATAGACTGAGTATTTTCAGAGGGCAAGGCTGACCCCATGACTACACTCAGAGGCCTTGGCTGATCCCATGACAAACTGACTATACCCAGAGGCCATAGCTTATCCTATGAGATACTAACTATACCCAGATCATATGCCTGACCACGTGACAGACTGACAACACATAGATACCATGGCTTTCTATGACAGACTGACTTTCACTCAAAGTCCATGTCTGATCCCACTACAGACTACTCTGAGGCCATGGCTGACCCTGTAACAGACTGATTATAGTGACTGGCCATGGCTGATCCCATGACAGACTGACTTTTTCTTCAATAAACAAATTTTTTTCCTAAAAATGTCTCCCATCAGACCAAGAGAGGTTCCTTCAGACACAGACACCACTTGCATCAAGTGGAGAAAGAGATGAGTACAGGCCAGTGCAAAAATAGTCAACAACAAACCAATATGACTCCATCAGAACCTACATCAGCAAGACCTGAACACCCCAACACAGAAGAAACAGAAGAAATTGACCTTAAAAATTACCTTAAGAAGATGATAGAGATCTTTAAAGAAGAAATGAAATTTTCCCTTAAAGAAATTGAGGAAAGGTCAAACAAAAAATGGGGGAAAAATCAGTAAATCCCTTAAAAAAAGCCAAGAGAAAGCAATTAAACAAGTGAGCGAAACACTTCAATATTTGAAAACTGAAATCGAGACAATAAAGAAGACACAAACTGAGGGAATGCTGGAAATAGAAAATCTGAGTAAGCAAACAAGAACTACAGATGCAAGCATAACCAACAGAATGCAAGAGATGGAAGAGCAGATCCCTGGCGATGAAGATACAATAGAGGAAATAGATTCATCAGTCAAAGAAAACACTAAAGTCAACAAAGTCATGACCCAAAATGTCTAGGAAATTTGGGGCACCATGAAAAGACCAAACCTAAGAATAATAGGGATAGAAGAAGAAGAATACCAACTCAAAGACACAGAAAATATATTCAACAAAATCATAGAGGTAAACTTTCCCAACCTAAAGAAGGAAATGCCTATAAAGATACAAGAAGGGTACAGAATACCAAATAGACTGGATCCAAAAAAAAGTCTTCTGGACACATAATATTTCAAATCACTAAACATACAGAATAAAAAGAAATATTAAGAGTTGCAAAGGAAAAAGGCTAAGAAACATATAAAGGCAGATCCATAAGAATAACACCTGACTTCTCAATGGGGACTCTAAAAGCCAGAGGTCCTGGACAGATGTTATGCAGACACTAAGAGACCATGGATGCCAACCCAGACTATTATACCCAGGAAAACACTCAATCAACATAGAAGGAGTAAACAAGATATTCCATGATAAAACCAGATTTAAACAATATCTTTTCAGAAATCCAGCCCTACAGAAAGCACTTGAAGGAAAAATCTGACCTAAGGAAGTTAGATACACCCATGAAAACACAGGCAATAGATAGTCCCACACCAACAAATACCAAAGAAGAGAAACATACAACACTACCACCAAAAGATAACAGGAATTAACAATCACTGGTCATTAATATCCATTACTATCAATGGTCTCAATAACCTATAAAAAGACACAGGCTAACAGAATGGATACAAAAACAAGATCCATCCCTCTGCTGCATACAAGAAGCACACCTCAACTTCAAAGACAGACACTACCTTAGAATAAAAGGCTGGGAAAAGTCTTTCCATTCAAATGGATTTAAGAAGCAAGCTTGTGTAGCTATCCTAATATCTAATAAAATAGACTTCAAACTAAAATCAACTGAAAGAAATCAGGAAGGGCATTACATATTTATCACAGGGAAAATCCAACAAGACGAAGTCTCAAATCAGAATATTTATGCCCCAAATACAAGGGCACCCACATTTGTAAAAGAAACATTACTAAAGCTTAAATCGCACATCAAACCCCATACACTAGTAGCAGGAGACTTCAACACTCCACTCTCACCAATGGACAGGTCTGCCAGACAGAAACTTAACAGAGAAATAAGGGAACTAACAGACATTATGACTAAATGGACTTAATAGACATCTACAGAATATTCCACCCTAACACAAGAGAATATACCTTCTTCTCAGCATTCCATGGAACCTTTTCTAAAATTGACCACAGGCTTGGTCACAAAACAATTCACAACAGAAACAAAAAAAATTGAAATAACCTCCTATATCTTATCAGACTACCATGTGCTGTGGGATGTTCTGTATGGCAAATGTGTTGCTAATAAAACACTGATTGGCCTGTGGCTAGGCAGGAAGTGTAGGCGGGACTAACAGAGAGAATAAAAAGAACAGGAAGGCAGAGGGAGTCTCTGCCAGCCGCCACCAGGACAAGCAGCTTGTAAAGATGCCGGTAAGCCACGAGCCATGTGGCAAGGTATAGATTTATAGAAATGGATTGATATAAGATATGAGGACAGTTAGCAAGAAGCCTGCCACGGCCATACAGTTTGTAAGCAATGTAAGTCTCTGTGTTTACTTGGTTGGGTCTGAGCGGCTGTGGGACTGGCAGGTGAAAGAGATTTATCCTGACTGTGGGCCAGGCAGGAAAACTCTAGCAACAACCATGGTTTAAAGTTATATTTCAATAACAACAAAAACAGAAAGCCTATAATCTCATGGAAACTGAATAATGCCCAATTGAATCACCAATGGGTCAAAGAAGAAATAAAGAAAGAAATTAAAGATTTCCTAGAATTCAATGAAAATGAATGTACAACATACCCAAATTTATGGGACACTATAAAAGCAGTGCTAAGAGGAAAATTCATAGCACTAAATGCCCACATAAAGAAGATAGAGAAATCTCACACTAGTGACTTAACAGCACACCTGAAAGCTCTAGAACAAAAAGAAGCAAAGTCACGCAGGAAAAACAGATGCCAGGAAATAATCAAATCGAGGCCTGAAATCAGTAAAATAGAAACAAAGAGAACAATACAAATAATCAATGAAACAAACAGTTGGTTCTTTGAGAAAAATCAACTAGATAGACAAGCCCATATCCAAATTAACCAAAAGGCAGAGAGAGAGCATCCAAATTAAGAAAATCAGAAATGAAAAGGGAGACATAACAACAGACAATGAGGAAATCCAGAGAATCATCAGGTCATATTTCAAAAACCTGTATTCCACAATTTTGGAAAATCTGAAAGAAATGGACAATTTTCTGGATAGGTACCACATACCAAAGTTAAATCAAGACCAGATAAACTATCTAAATAGACCAATAACCCCTAAGGAAAGAGAAATGGTCATTAAAAGTCTCCCAACCAAAAAAAAAAAAAAAAAAAAAAAAAGCCCAGGACCAGACTGTTTCAGTGCAGAATTCTACCAGATTTTCAAAGAAAAGCTAATACCAATACTCTTCAAATTGTTCCACACAACAGAAACAGAAGGAACATTACCAAACTCTTTTTATTAGGCTACAGTTACCCTGATACCCAAACCACACAAAGATGCAACAAAGAAAGATAATTACAGACCAATCTCCCTCATGAATATTGATGCAAAAATACTCAATAAAATACTGGCTAACCGAATCCAGGAACACATCAAAACAATTATCCTCCATGACCAAGTAGGCTTTATCCCGGGGATGCAAGGATGGTTCAACATATGAAAATCTGTCAATGTAATATAGCATATAAACAAACTGAAAGAAAAAAAAACACATGATCATCTCATTAGATGCTGAAAAAGCCTTTGACAAAATCTAACACCCCTTCATGTTAAAGATCTTGGAGAGATCAGGAATACAGGGAACATACCTAAACATAATAAAGGCAATTTACAGCAAGCCAACAGCCAACATCAAAGTAAATAGAGAGAAACTCAAAGCAATTCCACTAAAATCAGGAACAAGACAAGGCTGTCCACTCTCCCCATACTTATTCAATATAGTACTTGAAGTTCTAGCTAGAGCAATAACACAACTAAGGGAGATCAAGGAGATACAAATTGGAAAGGAAGAAGTCAAAGTTTTTCTATTTGCAGATGATATGATAGTATACATAAGTGACCCCAAAAATTCTACCAGGGAACTCCTACGGCTGATAAACTTCTTCAGTAAGGTAGCAGGATACAAGATTAACTCAAAAAAAAAAATCAGTAGCCCTAATATATACAAATGGTGAATGGGCTGAGAAAGAAATCAGAAGCATCACCCTTTACAATAGCCACAAATAATATAAAATATGTTGGGATAACTCTAACTAATCAAGTGAAAGACCTGTGTGATAAGAACTTTACGTCCCTGAAGAAAGAAACTGAAGAAGATATCAGAAAATGGAAATATCTCCCTTGCTCATGGATAGGCAGGACTAACATAGTAAAAATGGCAATTTTACCAAAAGCAATATACAGATTCAATGCAATCCCCATTAAAATCCCACCACAATTCTTCACAGACCTGGAAAGAACAATATTCAACTTCATATGGAAAAACAAAAAATCTAGGATAGCTAAAAGAATCCTGTACAATAAAGCAACCTCTGGAGGCATCATGATCCCTGACCTCAAGCTCTACTATAGAGCTATAGTAATAAAAACAGCTTGATACTGGCATTAAAACTGACATGTGGACTAAGGAAATCGAACTGAAGACCCTGACATTAATCTGCACACCTATGAACCTATGATTTTTGACAAAGAAGCCAAAACTGTACCATGGAATAAAAGAAAGCATCTTCAACAAATGGTGCTGGCACAACTGGATGTCAACATGCAGAAGATTGCAAATAGATCCATATCTGTTGCCATGCACAAAACTCAAGTACAAGTGGATCAAAGACCTCAACATAAATCCAGTTGCACTGAACTTGATAGAAGAGAAAGTAGAAAGTAGTCTGGAACGAATTGGCACAAGAGACCACTTCCTAAATATAACACCAGTAGCACAGACACTGACAGCAACAATTAATAAATTGGACCTCCTGAAACTGAGAAGCTTTTGTAGAGCAAAGGACATAGTCAATAAGATAAAACAACAGCCTACAGAATGGGAAAAGATCTTCACCAACCCCACATCTGACAGAGGGCTAATCTCCAAAATATATAAAGAACTCAAAAAGTTGAACTTCAAAATACTGAACAATCCAATTTAAAAAAATGGGCTACAGAGCTTAACAGAGGAAACTCAAATGGCTGAAAGGCATTTAAGGAATTGCTCAACATCCTTAGTCATCAGGGAAATGCAAATCAAAACAACTCTGAGATACCATCTTACACCTGTCAGAACGGTTAAGATCAAAAACACTGAAGACAGCTTATGTTGGAGAGAATGTGGAGCAAGGGGAACACTCCTCCACAATGCAAACTTGTACAGCCACTCTGGAAATCAGTATGGTGGTTTCTCAAAAAATTGGGAATCAATCTTCCTCAAGACCCAGCTATACCACTCTTGGGCATATACCCAAGGAATGCTCAATCTTACCACAAAGACACTTGCTCAACTATATTCATATCAGCATTATTTGTAATAGCAAAAACCTGGAAACAACCTAGATGCCCCTCAACTGAAGAATGGATAATGAAAATGTGGCACATATACACAATGGTGTACTACTCATCAGTAAAAAACAATGATATCATGACATTTGCAAGTAAATGGATAGAACTAGAAAATATCCTCCTGAGTGAGGTAACCCAGATTCAGAAGGACAAACATGGTATGTACTCACTCACAGGAGGATACTAGATGTAGGGCAAGGGATGGCCAGACTGCATCCCATGGCTTTGAAGAAGCTAGGTGACAGGGAGGGACCCTGGGAGGGACACACAGATAGTCCAGCAAAGTAGAAGTGGATGAGATCTGCATGAGCAGGCTGGGAGTAGGGGGCAAGGAATGGGGGGGGGTGAGAACAAAGGGAAATGGGAGGGTTGAGCTGGAGTGGGTACAGAGTGGGAGAGCAGGGAAGGAGATACCATGATAGATGAAGACATCATGGGAGTGGGAAGAGGCAGGATGCTGGGGAAGCTCTCTGGAATCCACATGGATGACCCCACCTTGGACTGCTGGCAGTGATAGAGGGGGTGCCTGGACTGGTCTACTCTGGTGACTGGTCTAGTGAATACCCTGTCATCATAGAGCCTTTATCCAGTGAATGATGGAGGCAGATGCAGAGATCCATGACCAGGCGCCAGGCAGAGCTCTGGGAATCCAGTCGGGAGAAAGGAGGGATTCCACGGGCGGGGAATGTCAAGATCATGATGGGAAGATGTGCAGAGATGACCAGCCACACTGGTGGAGACCCATGAACTGTGGACTAGTGGCTGTGGGGCCCCAATGGGACTGGAATAGGCCCTCTGGATACGGGAGAGAGTTGTTTAGCTCAAACTGTTTGGGGGACAACTGGGCGGTGGGATCAGGATCCATCCCTGGTGCATGAGCAGGCTTTTGTGAGCCGGTGCCTGTGGTGTGGCACCTTGCACAGCCTTGGTGCAACGGGGAGGGGCTTGGACCTGCCTCTGCTTGGTGTGCTGGGCTCTGCTAACTCCCCATGGGAGACCTTGATTTGGAGGATGTGGAGATGGGGGGGGGTGGCCTGGGAGGGAGGGCTGGGGGTGGGAGGAGGTGGGATCTGTGGGTGATATGTAGGATGAGTGGAAAATTTCTTAATAAAAAATGAAAAAATAACACATGAAAAAAACGTCTCCCATCTGACAGAACTTCCTCTTCAACTCAATCCTAACAAGTAAGTAGTTACAGTGGTTAGTACCCTTCCTCTTGCTGCTACCTTTAATTCAGTTCTTCATGTTGTGTTGACCCTCACCATAAAATTATTTTTGTACTTACTTCATAACTGTAATCTAAGTAATGTTTTATGAATAGTAATGTAAATATTTGATATTGAGAATGTATTTTTTCTGAAAGCAACTTTTTTCTGGAAAAAGATGTTCCTTTTCAAATTTTTTATTTTTAATTTATTTTTTTCAACTTAACTTTTTTATTGATTCCTTTTGAATTTCATATCATATATCTCAATCCCACTCAACCCCCAATCGCCAATCGCCTCCCATCTGCCCTCTACCCTTGCAACTCCCCCCAGGACAAAAATAAAATAAAATTTAAAAGAAAAGATGGAAGAAAAAAAAGAAAAGAAAAATCTCATCGTGAAAACTATAGTGACACAATAAACCCTTTAGTCCATACATTACTCACAAGTGTTCATTGCACTGAATCATTTGTCTGGTTTGAAGCCTTTGGTTTTTACTATACCATATATACTGGGTATTGTCTTCTTGGATATACTGTTGTTTCCTGTGTTATGGAGCCCCTGCAGCTTTGAATCTGTAGGACTTGCCCCTTCACATGCTCTGGCAGATGGATAGATGAGGTGTATGATGGTATGGGCCAACTCATAGCCCTGGTTCCAGGTCTGGGTGTTTGCTGGTTGGTTCAGCCCACCAACTCTCCCTCATCCTCAACACCAAGGTGAGCTCTCCATCACTGCCCAGGATAGCTCATCCTATGTATTAAGCAGCAAAGGGAAGGGCTAGTTCTCCTGCTTTCATGTCCTTGGAGCCAGGTCACCAACATCCACACCACCAGGGCCAGCTCTGCTTACTGTGTTGCCCAGGCAAGGTGTAGGGGCCACTCTGCAGAATGCTGCATCTGGTGAGAGGCAGAGTTAGCTCTCTCACCTGCTGCAGGTGGCAAGGGGAGAGGGAGGAAGGCAGCTTTCCCTTGCCCTCATCACTACATGGCAGACAAGGGGTGTGGGGCCACCTCTCCCACTCTTACTCACCTGTACTCCCACCAGCAGGGGCATCTCTACTGTGTTGTCCAGGCAAAGTACAGGGCCTGCTCTCCTGAGTGCTGCAGCTGGTGAGGTGTCAGGCCAGTTCATCAGTTCTCATGATCTCAAGACCTGTTCTCTCACCTACTACAGGTGGCAAGGGGATGGCAAGTGGGGAGGGCATCTCCCCCTCATTCTCACCACCATTTGGCAGATGAAGGGCAGGGTCAGATCTCTCTGGCTCAAGTTTAGGGCTGGCTCATCTGTGCCCTGGAAGTGGGTTCAGCTCTATTGTGTTGCCCAGGCAAGATTCAAGGCTTGCTCTCCCAAGTGCTGTATCTGGTGAGGGACAGGGGCAGCTCTCTCATCTGCCTCAGGGGACCAGCATATGGATCTTTGTCTCCCACTCAGTCTCCTGAGATATATTTTCATTGCTATAAGTTGAACATAATTAAAGCATAATGATTAATCACAAAATCTATCTGTAATTATATATTGTGAAGATATATTTCTAATTACAAATAAATGGAATTTTTCTTGAAGCATGGGTAACAGTCTTAATATAGTAACAGTAAATTACATTGCTACATTTTGTGATGGAATGTGTAAAAAACCAAAGTGGAAGGTTGAGATTGCTTTTGTTTTTATTAAGAAATTTTTTTATTCATTTTACATACCAACCAAAGATTGTTTCTTTCTCACCAGATCAGAAAGTCTGGGGGCAGTCTTTGCAAGAGCACAACAAAGATCATCTTCCACAAGTCTACCTCTGTATTTAGACTGCATAATCAATAAGCTGCAAAATCCTGTTTTACAAAGATATGTTGTTAGAAATGGAAGTCTCAGACAGAACAGGGTATGACTGCAAAGACCTGATCCAGAATTTTGTAACTGGCATTACAAAGAGAAAAGTTTTGCTTCAAGGCTGTTAATAAGTTCAATAAATTCCTCTTGTGCTGTCTCAGGAACATCTTCAACTTTGACTGTAATGGACTCCTGGCAAGTGCAAATGGGGCATCAAGTCGATTTGGAAAATATGACGAAATCTCATCTGCAAGCATGTGCAAGTGTTCTTTCACAGAAATTGTCACCATAATCCTTTTTTCTGGTTCAATGTCATGTTCTTCAAAAGAAAATGGATGAAAATAAAATTACATGTTGCCTACTAATTTTTTTCCCCCAAAGCTGAGGTTTCATTTAGAATGACCAAATCTTTCAGACAAATCAAGGCATATTGCATTTGGTCCTTCCTGTAACATGAATCTTTAAAAGGTCTTATTAATAAAAAAAATTCAGAGCCAGATATTGGGGTGAAAGCTGAAAGATCAGAGAAGCAGAAAGAAGCCAGGCACATTCTTACCGCTAGGAAATCCTCAGGCAAAGAGAGAACTACTTCCTGTATACTCATGCCTATATACCTTTTTGTGCCCTGCCATCTTACTTCTTCTCTCTGCACAGCTCTATTACTTCCTCTTTCTGCCCAGCTCTATCACTTTCTGTCTGTCTGTCCAGACCTCCAGACCTCTATACTTAACTAGTGCTGGGATTAAAGGCATGTGCCACCACCCTGGCTCTGTTCCCAGTGTGACCTTGAACTCAGAGATCCAGATGAATCTCTGCCTCCAGAATGCTAGAATTAAAGGCATGTGCTAACACTGTCTGACCTCTATTTTTAATATAGTGGCTGGCTTTTTTCTCTGATCCCCAGATAAGCTTTATTGGGGTGCACAAATAAAATATCACCACACCTCTCAGTGATGAATTTAACTTGTTCAAGATGGCAAAGATGGCAAACAAGTAAGCTTTTTGATGAAAAGTGCTTCAAACTGAGGTCTTGTTTTCTGGTTAAAAAACATGTTGAGTTCATCACAAAGCTCAAAAACATGTTTTAAAACTTTTCCTCTCAACAACCATCTCTCTTCAGTATGAAATAGTAGAGTTTTGTTCACCAAATATGAAGCTTCAGTGGCTGTTACATTCCATTTGTAGTACTTGCCACCAGTGTGTCAAGTCTGGCTTTCTTGATTTTATCAGCTTTACTTCTAACATAGTTGGTATCCTTGCTAACAAAGCCCACTTGCTATTAAAATGGCATTTTAGTTTGTTCAGCTTCATAGATTCATCGTATAGAACTTCACAACAAATAACACATTTCAGTTTTTCAATTCTTGCTGTAATGAGGTAAAACCATACTGTAAAAGTCCTCAGTACATGTTCTTTTCTTAATGTTCTTCTCTACACAGTCCATTATCATGGGATGGTTTTTAATGAAAACAATATGTAACAATAGCTTTAATAATACAAAATATAATACATGGCATAGTTCAGTCAATATAGTTCATTAAAGTTTCCTCTGATTTACCGTTCTCTGTGGGGGGGTTTTCATACCTGTTACTGTCACAAGGAGGCAATATTCACACTAACCACAGCTGGATATAAAAAGACTGATCAGCATCCAAGCTAAGTTCCCAAGGTACAGATTTTTTGCAGTAGTTGATGATTTTACAGTACATGATTTTACATTTACACAGTAAATATAATTCATGAAGTATCATTTTATCCCCTAAGCTTCTGTTTTAAATAAAATAACTGCTCTCTATACTTGTATGACTGTTCCTCATAAGTACATAATAAAGCCAACCCTGTCACATATGCCTGTATGATGTCATCACACTGAGTACTTGTATGTGAGCATATCTGCATGTGGGTGGACCCACCTGGAGACAGATAGAGGAGTTCGGTTCCTAAGACCATCAGAAATATGTGGGGTCATGACCCACAGGATGAGAACTGCTGAGTTAGGTCATTCCATGGAAACAGATACCTTGAGACAGAGTGAAGATATAAAGAAAAATGGTTTATGATGACCTATTTGTGATGATTTGAAGCCAGTTTTTGAAATTCAAACCATTTTATTATTTCAAATTTCATTATAAAGCTGAAGCTATACATTTCAAGACAGGATAAAATCAGTAAAAATGCATAGTAGAAGAATCATATACTTGAAAAAGAATAAAACATATTTAATACATCATATATGTATCTGTGTGTGTGTCTGTGTGTCTATGTACATGTACATGTCTGTGTACATGTACATGTGTGTGTGTGTGTGTGTCTGTGTATCTGTGTACACGTACATGTACGTGTATGTACCAGAGGATAGTCTCGGGTGTCATCTTCAGGAACTTCTCCCATCTCCTTTGAGACAGGGTCTCTTGTTGGCCTGGACCTGCCCAGTTAGGCTAGATTGGCTGGCCAGATAACTCCAGATAGGTGCCTGTCTGCCTCAAAGTGCGGGGATTACAACCCATACATCACATTTGGAATCTTTTTTTTTTTTTATAATTTATTTTATTTTATTTTACAACATAATTCAACTTTACTTATCAGTCATGGGTTCCCCCGTTCTCCCTCCTCCCGCCTCGTCCTCCTCCCCCCCTCCCACCCCGTCCCCTTGCCCACCCCCATTTCCATCTCCTCCGAGGCAAAGACTCCCCCAAGGATTGAGATCAACCTGGTGGACTCAGCCCAGGCAGGCCTAGCCCCCTCCTCCCAGGCTGAGCCAAGGGTCTCTACCAAGCCCCAGGTTTCAAACAGCCAACTCATGCACTGAGCACAGGATCCGGCCCAACCGCCTGTATGCCTCCCAGACAGATCAAGCCAATCAACTGTCTCACCCATTCCGAGGGCCTGATCCAGTTGGGGGCCCCTCAGCCATTGGTTCACAGTTCATGTGTTTCCATTAGTCTGGCCACTTGTCTCTGTATTCCATCCATCTCCGGACCCAACAACTCCCGCTCACACAAACCCTCCTCCTTCTTGCCAACTGGACTCCCGGAGCTCCACCCAGGGCCCGACCGTGGATATCTGCATCCAGCTCCCTCAGTCACTGGATGGGGCCTCTAGCACGACAATCAGGGTGTTTGGCCATCCTATCACCAGGGTAGGTCTGATCGGGCTACCCCTCGACCATTGCCAGCAGTCTACTGTGGGGGCATCTCCGTGGATTTCTGTGGGCCTCTCCTACACTCTGCTTCTTGTTATTCTCATGTGGTCTTCATCTCTCACGAACATTCCCTGTGTTCCCTCTCTGTTCTTGATCCAGTCGGGACCTCCCGCTCCCCCAAGTTCTCATTCCCTCGCCCCCCGCCCCTCACCACCCCCACTCACGTCCAGACAGTTCATGTAGATCTCATCCATTTCTCCTTCATTGGGCGATCCCCGTGTCTCTCCTGGGGTCCTGCGATCCAGGTAGCCTCCCTGGTGTTGTGAGTAGCTGTCCAGTCATCCTTGTTCCGCCACTAGTATTCTCCTTGTCCAGAAGGGAAGTCCGGGGCCACATTTGGAATCTTAAAGGGGATCTGTAGCAAGCTTCCTTGTTGGACTATCTTTAAACTGCCACCCCACAATACTACCTGGAGACTTATTATTAATTATGAAAGTATGGCCTTAGCTTAGACTTTTTACCAACTAGCTCTTATAACTTAATTAACCCATACTTTTTAAATCTGCCACATGGCTTGGATACCTCTTCTTAATATGGCACATCTGACTTGCTCCAAATCTGCTGGTGAAGTCATGCACCTAGATTCCTCCTCCCAGTTTCTCTCTCTTTGCCTAGAAATCCCACCTATACCTCCTGCCTAGTTATTGGCCATTCAGATTTTTATTATACCAATCATAGCAATACATCTTCACACAGTGTATAATATCCCACAACAGGGATCTGAACTCAGGTCCCAATACTTACTTACCATCTGAGCACCCAGCACAAATACTTTTTATAAAATTCCAATGTTTCAGCTAAACTTAAAGGCTATGTAAATATTTGTTTGGCATTAGATTGGACTAATCAAATGAACAAAGTCATCATTTGGGCAAACTGAAAAGTCCCTCAATTTCACTCAGACTCCCTGCTAAAGTCTCTACAAGAAAACTAAATATTAGCCTTTGGCATCCTACTAGCTGGCTTTTTGTTGGAATTGTAGTTTTTCTAAGTCAATGTATTGAATAGTTCAGCAAATGACTCCCATAAACATCTCTGTATTTAGTGTGCAATGGAAAAGGTACCCTGCATCCTCCCAGAAGTGTGCTTTCTGAAGTCAAAAGTAAACAGATAAGCATGACCTGTGAGGATCACTCAAAAACAACAGTTGTGACAATTTAAAAAACAGCAGTTACTCAGCCTCGTCCCTAGCACTGCAACAGATCACCAGCTGCATCCTCCCTTCCCCCTTTCTGGATCTTCTGTGAATCCCATACACCATCCCCCATCCTCCCTCCCCTGACGCTTAATTGCAACCCAGCCACATACAGCAGCAGGAATTCCCTGTGAACATACCAGCTGAGCAGCCAGTAAAACAGGCAACACACAGCCATCACACTCTCTGAAAATCCAAAGAGGAAAAGGAAACCAAGGAACAAAACACCCATATAATAAAGACAAACCCAAAAATCAGCACCTAGACCCAAAGTCATCCCAAACCCAGATGCCTATATCAATAACAATCAGTAGCAGCCAGAGCAATATGGCTCTATTAGAATCCAACTATTCTACCACAGCAGGCCCTGAATATTTCAACATAGCTGGAGCAAAAGAATAAGACCTTGAAACTGTTATGTGCAGATCATGGGGACCCCCCAAAAGACCACCTCAGGGACCAAATCCCATATGTAAAAGCAAAGAGCCTTTATTTTTCAAGCTCTGAGCTTTGTCTCTCGGTCTGTCCAACACAATGGTGGGAACAGAGAGCACTGAGCTCAAGTGGGGCGAGGTTTTTACCATAACAGAGGTTAAGGTGAGAGAATTTCCAGGATTCAGGAGCCTGATTGGCTAACATTTATCTAAGGATATAGAGAATGTTTGGAATATCAGGCATTTCCTCTTAGATGCAGTCCCCACTGGGTGGAGTAAGTTTATGTCTCTTCCTGAGTCCAGGTGTTGCCTGCCAGAAGCTGTGTCTGGGACTCAGGTATTTCCCCTTAGATGCAGGCCCAACTAGGTGGGGTCAGCTTATGGCTTTTCATGGGTCCAGGTGTTGTCTGCCAGAAGTTGTGTCTGGGCCTTTAAGCCTGTCATGGCAGATGTGTGGTCAAGCTGTAAGGCCCTGTAGTTCTGATCTTTGAGTACAACCAGATTATGATCTTATATAATACCTCTTTGGTTCTGCACAAAGAAGGTCAAGGGTCTTATCCTACTGCAGAACCATTTCAGTTAATAAATTTATCAAATGACAATTCTGAACCTACTTTCCTAGTATGTCAATGAGTATTATAGTTGGCCATCTTGCCTCTATGCCAGGGAGTTTCCTTTGACCCAGCATTTCAGCCTTATCTGGACAGGGAACATGGGAACTGCTTCAAGCTGGCATTGGGGTTCCATTGCTAGGGCCCCCAAAATGCTGAAAGGCTAGTCAAAGAAAGGCTGGGCAATGGGGCATCTGTCAGAAGTATGTGGCTATCTGACCCAGCTGTGTTGACTGGGAGCAATTACATTGGTTGGGCTGGTCCACATTGGCTTTTAGTGAGTCTGGAGATCATAGTCATCTGGAGCAGTGCAGTCAGCAACTGAAGCTCAAGTGGTAATCTGTTGAGACAAATTTAAACTAGGAACAGAAGTTAAATTTTATGAACTTATTTGGAACCCTTAGGACCACATTCTTAGTAACTAGGAAGAACAGGAATCCCAAGACCAGGAGAGAGAAAAAAATACCATCCTTAGGAATAAACTACTTATCTGGGGTCCTTCTGAACTCTGTGAAGTGGATCCAAGTTTTATGACTCTTTTAATCCTCTGAGGCCTACAAGAACTATTTTACAAAATGACATAAAAGTTTTAGAGACACTAATATTACTAATCTCTACTGAAATCCATATCATAGACAAAACAGGTGATGGGTATCTGTAAAACAGCAGACGTGGACTCAACAAGAACTACAGATTTTGGTTAAAAGCATGTGCATTTTCCTTCTGTTCAGAGATCCAGATATAAATTAAACAGAGATTTTTGGCCTGATGAAAAGCACTTCTAGGTTTATACTTATATATACTAGATAACATCTAAAATAAATCTAAAATGTTGAGCTTGTGACTGAAAAATAAGTATTCATTGTTCTACCAGCTTATCAGAAATCTATTAAATGTTAAGCTCTGAACTGTTATATCATGGAATGGGAGGGCAATGTAAAACATTTCTCATCTAAATCTAAATCATTTTCTGAGAACCTCAAAGCTTATAAGCTTTCATATCCTCAGACCCTTTTTTAGACCCATATATAAACCTTTATGACTTATTTAAACTTTTATATCTTGGAACATTTTCTTAAAAATGAGCTAACAAGCTGGCTATAGCCTTGTGGAAGGATCTGGTTGTCTGATGCTACCAAGCTGACAAAGTTATAGCTAGCCTAGCCATCAGTACTATCAGATATCTGAGAAGGATAAATTATATCTAAGTGCAGACAAAGCAGCTTCCAACTCTATGAATGACAGGGACCAGTCCATACCCAGTTCTCCATAGCATAATGTTGGAGGCACAAGTGTCTGAGCAGCATCATCTTCTTTGGCCATCAGGGCCATAAGGCAGAGTTTTTCTTGTTGGGGACCAAAAGTTGGATGACTGCGCTGTGACCTTTCTTGCCTGGCTGATCTGATGTAACTGTACCCTTGACAACCGTTACTAAGTTACAAAAAACAATAACTCCCGGGAAAACCACAAAATGTACCTTTAGATTAATGTGCTTTTAGATTAACTTCCTTGACTATGTTCGGTTGGTCAGTTGCACAAGCATTGGACCAAAGAGACCTCTCTTTGACTTTAGTCTTCAAAGAAACCTCTCCCTCAGCTCTATTCTTCAAAGAAACCCCACCTGAACCCCATTCATCAACCCATTCTTCAAGCTTTCATTTCTCCTTCATTTTTCCCATCTACCAGCATATATAAACCCATTTCCCCTTGCAATAAACGAGACCTTGACACAACTCAGACTGACTCTGTCATTCATTATACGTGCTTGGTCTCCATTTCTCTCTCGCCCCCATTGGTCCTTTAGGAGGTGCCTCCTCGAGTCCCACAAAATAACCTGGCCTGCTGGACGGGTCATTTCTTATGGAAAAGGGACATGGGAAAGATTGATCTTACTTTGTCTAGACAAAAAGGGGTACAATCAATTCCCCGATGTCCTGCTAAGAGGCCTTTCAAGAAAAAGTGAAAAATGAAATTGAGAAAAAGACAAACAAAAAAGTGGAAGAAATCAATAAAGAAATTGAGAAAAAGACAAACAAAAAATGGAAGAAATCTATAAAGAAATAGAGGAAAAGACAAATAAAAATTAGAAGAAATCAATAAATCCCTTAAAGAAAATCATGAAAGAGCAATTAAATAGGTGAGGGAAACAGTTCAAGACCTGAAAAAGGAAATAGAAACAATGAAGAAGACACGAACAGAGGGAATGCTGGAAATAGAAAATCTGAGTAAATGAACAGGGAACACAGATGCAAGTATAACCAACAGACTGCAACAGATGGAAGAGAGAATCTCTGGTGTAGAGGATACAATAGAGGAAATAGATTCGTCAGTCAAAGAAAATACCAAAGCCAAAAAAGCCATAACATAAAATGTTCAAGAAATTTGGGACACCATGGAAAGACCAAACCTAAGAATAATAGGGATAGAAGAAGGAAAGAATACCAACTCAGAGGCACAGAAAATATATTCAACAAGATCATAGAAGAAAACTTACCCAACTTAAAGAAAGAAATACCTATGAAGATACAAAAAGCCTATAGAACATCAAACAGACTAGACCTCCCCCCAAAAACGTCCCCTTGCCACATAATAATTAAACAACCTAACCTACAAAATAAAGAGAGACTATTAAGAGCAGTAAAGGAAAAAGGTCAAATGATTTATAAAGGCAAACCCATCAGAATAACACCCAATTTCTCAATGGAGACTTTGAAAGCCAGAAGGACCTGGACAGATGTAATGCAGACACTAAGAGACCATGGATGCCAGCCTAGACGAATATACCCAGCAAAACTTTCAATCATCTTAGATGGAGTGAACAAGACATTCCAAGACAAAACCAGATTTAAACAATACCCATCCACAAATTCAGCCCTACAGAAAGCACTAGAAGGAAAATTCCAACCTAAGGAAGTCAGATACTCCCATAAAAACACAGACAATAGATAACCCCACAGCAGTAACCCCAAAGAAGAGAAGTACACACACACTACCACCAAAAGATCAACAGGAACTAACAATCACTGGTCATTAATATCCCTTAATATCAATGGACTTAATTCACCTATAAAAAGACACAGGCTTACAGAATGGATACGAAAGCAGACCCATCTTTCTGCTGCATACAAGAAACACACCTCAATTTCAAAGATAGACACTACCTCAGAATAAAAGGCTGGGAAAAGTCTTTCCAATCAAATGGTCTTAAGAAGCAAGCTTGTGTAGCTGTCCTAATATCCAACAAAATAGAGTTCAAACTAAAATCAACTGAAAGAGATCAAGAAGGACATTACATATTCATCACAGGAAAGATTCACCAAGATGAAGTTTCAATTCTGAACATTTATGCCCCAAACACAAGGGCACCCACATATGTTAAAAAAATTACTAAAGCTTAAATCACATATAAAACCCCACACATTAATATTGGGAGACTTCAACACCCCACTCTCACCACTGGACAGATCTTCCAAATTGAAACTTAACAGAGAAATAAAGGACTTA
>CABHPQ010145540.1:0-16369 GCA_902168405.1 Peromyscus aztecus
TTACAAACTGTATGGCCGTGGCAGGCTTCTTGCTAACTGTTCTTATATATTATATTAATCCATTTCTATAAATCTATACCTTGCCACATGGCTCGTGGCTTAACGGCATCTTTACATGCTGCTTGTCCTGGCGGTGGCTGGCAGTGTCTCCCTCTGCCTTCCTGTTCTTTTTATTCTCTCTGTTAGTCCCGCCTATACTTCCTGCCTAGCCACTGGCCAATCAGTGTTTTATTAGCAACACATTTGCCATACAGAACATCCCACAGAAAGATGGTTTCTCTTTTCACTGGGTTGAATCTAAACTCTCTATTTCTGTTTCATTTTTTTTAAATTGTTTGCTAGTTTTATATAAATTTTTATATAATTTTTTTGAGACAAGGTTTCTCTGTGTAGCCCTGGCTGTCTTATAACTCACTCTGTAGACCAGGCTGGCCTCAAACTCACAGAGACCCTCTGGCCTCCACCTCCTGAGTGCTGGGATTAAAGGCATGAGCCACCACCACCCAGCTTGTTTGGTAGTTTTAAAGTAGCTTGGAATCCCAGCTTTAGAAATTTTTATCAAGACAAAACAAGAAAATCAGTGAGTAAATAAATAAATTAATTAATGTCCATGGTTAGCGATATTGGCATTTCTCTTACTTAATAGACAGATTAAAAAAAAAACAGAAGATGAATTTTTTACACTTAATTATTTTTAATACGTGTGAGTGTGTGTGTATGTGTGTGTATGTGCATGCGCACGCACGTGTGTGTGTGTGTGTGTGAGTGAGTGTGTGTGCGAGTGTGTGTGCATGTCCACAAGTGCACACATGTGGAGGTCAGAAGACAGTTTGTGGATGTTGGTTCCATGTAAATTCCAGGAACGGCATTTAGTTTTCTAAATTCCAATAACTTACTACACCATGTGGTAGTAGGAAGCATAGGTAGGTCAATGTTTTCAATGATACATTCATTGATTAACATACAGATCACCTGCTGTGGGGCTCCATATTTATACTCTCTAATGTGCCATGTGACATTCTACCATGTAGGTCCCAGGAATGCAATTTGGCTGTCAGGTTTGCCAGCAAACACCTTTACCCAATAAGCCAATTCACTAGCCAGACTTTTCAAGAGGGAGACTCCACCATAACATTTACTAAAAGAGAACCTTTATTTCCAGCTCTTAGAAGGGCCTTAAACGCATATTTTCAAAAATGATATAGGTGCTGTATGGCATGTAATTTCAAGCTTAGTGCAGTGCAAGGGCTATAAAATTTTATGTGTAGCCTCGGTTGTTATGGTTTACTTTAATTTATGTAATTATGTAGGAGGTCAATATGGAAAATTAGCCATCACACATAACTGGTAAACATTCCTGAACAATGTATCCTTTAGGAATCAAACTAAGAGACTCACAGTCTACAAGGTCAAATGAAAGCAGTCAACAGTCTGGCCACTAAAGGGCTGTGATTGTTTCCTTCCTGACATTACAACTGCACTGTGGAGATGATTTAACAGACAATAAATTATATCAGAATATGCTCTGGTAACCTTAAAATCCCAGTGTCTCTGTAGGCAGTGGTTATTTTTTAACTTACAAGATAACTTCGACATGGTTTTGATCTCTTCACTCCTGCTTTTAAAAGTGGTCGTTAAAAAATGATTTTCTGCGTGTAATAAATGCTCCCCTATTCTTCCCAGTCTTTTGTCCTACAGTGAGCTTAGGGACCTTTGCATTAGTCACTGGGTCACTATTCAAATACACAGAACTTCAGAAAAGAACAAGAAGCTATTTAGTCTAATTTCTTAGGAATTCCTTAGAAAGTATCCATGGTAATAGACCCATTGACTGGTTACTTTCAAAAATGAATATGTTACCTCCGAGGGATCCTGTTCCATTTTGTTAGGTCAAAGTATTAAAAAATATCTTTTGTAGAGAATGCCACATGTCACATTAGAGAGTATAAATACGGAACCCACAGCAGATGATCTGTATATTGCTCATTTAATGTGTCATTGAAAGCATTGACCTACTCATGCTTTCTAAACCACGTGGTTCTAGGAAGTTATTGGAGTTTGGGGAAATAAATGCCATTTATTTCCTATTTTATTCATCTCTACAGCAAAAACTTTTCCAAACATTTTGAGATATATTAATAACCCTTCCCATTTTATTCTTATTTTCTGTGATTTGGACACAGTAACCTTTCCCTTTTCTGTTACAATGGATATCCATATTCTCTCCTTTATATACTTCCAAAATGCATCTTCTTTTAACTAAAATAACCTTTGTCAAAGAGTGCTAAGGTAGGTTACAAATGGCTTGGTACTTTATATTAAATACATAATGCCAAGGGAAGTTATCTTCATTGTGAAGACATAATCTAGACTACAGATTTCACAAAAAAAAAAAAAAGCTCACAGTGAAACTGTCAGCTACTGGCTTTCTGTTGTGTTCACAACTGGAGACACAAAGTGCTTCAGGAGAAATAAAAATGAAGGTCTCCTGCAGACTGGATGGATACCTGGCATGTACCTATCTGTTAAGGTCCTATTTCAGTTAGTCACCATCCAAAATGAATTATCAAATTATGCTTGCAAAATCTAAGCAACAGGGTCAGGAGCTGTACCTAAATGATCCAGTTCTTACATAGCATGTGTGTGGTTCTTGGTTCCATCCTCAAATTACCAGAAAATAAAATGCATAAAACCCACACACATTATTCCATAACTCTTTTCTTTATATCTTAACTACAAAGACCACTAGGGTGGCCTCTAAATTTAGTCTCCATAATTATTTAAAATTCAACATTAATTGAGATTCTTCCACTAATTACACATTTCATCGTTCTAAATAGCTTTGGTAAACTCTCTTTGGAGTAATGATGTGAAAATCATTTTGATTTTAAAAGCCCCTTTGCTTTTGACAAAGAAATTACATAAGCATAGAGATCATCTCAAATTGAATGTCTGGGTCTAAGAGTCTGCTAGTTACATCACTAGGAAAACATCATGCTATTTTTCTTACTCAAGAGCTTTAAAATAAAAAGCATCAGTACCTATTCCTGAATCAGTAAGAAGAATCAAATAATCAGGATAAGAGCAGAATTTCCACATTCTCAGTGCATAACTAAGAAGGGTTGATACCCTCTGCTTTACATACCACAAACATACACAATACCACTCCTGGCATACTACAAACTAATCCCAAGACAGTATTGCCATTATTATTTGCAGTTTGTGACCTATATCCTGAGATTTAAGTGTAAGGTTGAAATACAGAATCATTTAGCTAGTGCTTGATGGAGCTAGAATTTAAGCTGGGATTTCTAACACCAAGCACAATATAAGTAAGGTCACTGGTCTGTGATTTCTAGACCACAGATCAGGATTCCAAAATCTTCTGGTTTAGCCTTCTGTTGTTTCTTCAGGTACATTAGCAGATCAAAGACTATGGGCAGCCAAGATGGTAAATACCATACAAAAGTCAAGGTACAATGAAACTTTCCTCATCATGAACACTGGAAAAGCTTCTGGGAAAATGCACAGTTACAGTGCACTCACTGCTCCAGTCCTGGACTGAATTAGCTCCCTATAGAGATCCCTGCCTTGTATCCTGGCTCTACTGCTCCACCCCTTGTGAAAACAGCTGGGACAGAAATTGGGATTTTATGTTCCAACTTCTGCAGAGGCTGACTCTTTGGAAGGGCCTGGCCTTTTCTGGACCGGGACCAGGGTTACCACAGAGATTGCCAAAAAGTCTTTATTTTATGGAGAGTTGAAGTGGAGAGCATTGTAGAGGGGAAAGGCACAATCAAAACAATTTAGAAAGAAAGGGAAAAGGTTCACAAAAATGTAGAGTTAGATGAACACTCATTTACCTAGAGCAGATTGGCACAGGCTGACTACTTCAGGACAGCAATTTCTTGTCTCCGTTTGAAAGTTCACGTGTACATTTAAAAATGTCAGGAGGAAAGAAGCACTGTAGTCAATATAGGTATCTAATCAAAGATAGATTTTTATTTTAACATTTCTCACCTTTTAGAAAATAATCCCAAAACAAAACCCAAGAGAGTATTTAGTTGCCCATGAGGCTTGTAAAATCTCATGGAAAGTCAATCTGACTAAAAATAAAACAGCCGACCCTGTCAACATTACCTTCCATTTTGGTAGGGAGAGAGCTGCACTACAATTCTATATTCTTCTTGAGAGAATGAAGGAAGAGAGAAACTGAAGAAATTCTGCTCTGCTGGGAGCTTGCCACTTGCACAGTACCAAAGTTGTCTCTCTGGTCATTTCACATCCTTGTTCAACTCTGGCAACAACACATATGGCAGTAGTGGAGGCCACACATAGGAGTCAGCAACTGCCTTGGAAAATGAACAGTGTTCCATTAACTGTGGGTTCTTCTTCCAGTGAGTCTGGAACTGGAGACTCGGTATTGAAAGTGTATTGTTCCTACTATGCTTTCATTTTTATCACATTTTGCAGCTAATGACAATAAATTTCACCTATTCATATCAGTGAGCATAAGAAATTGCATCTGGATACAGGCTTCTTCCTCAAGGAAGATTGAAGACTCTGTGTTAGAGTCCACGTGAACTTTTTTGTTTCTTTAATTTTCTTTTTTAAAATATGAGTTTATTATACTAAAACATTCACTTATAAAATGTTATTATTAATTTTATAGAAAGTGCCAAAGTGTATAGTCACTGAATAGCAACTTTCCATAGCCAGGAAATACTGGAAAGCTGTTATCCAAAGGTACTGTGGAATCTCAGGGGGTCTGTATGGGAACTACCTTTTAAGGCAAATGCATCTTACTGGTGAAAGTGATGGAGGATGATTTCCAGATGTTCAAATGCTTGTTTTGGCAACTGCTACAGAAAACCGAAATATGTTGCCAGAACAACCGAAAGGGATGTGAAGTACTGATCTAAGAGGGACTGGACACACACAAAGCAAGACGTGCAGAATCCAGAGAGGATATTCAGGGGGTGTATCTGAGTGAAGAGAGCAGTAATCAGAGCTGCAGGGGTTGCATGGGATGAAAGAAGGTGGGCCTCCATTTTAGTGTGCACCCAAGCTCATTACATCACTGCTGTGTGCCCCACCTTCCTATACTATCTTGTTATCTTCCCCATAACCATCAACGTTACCCTAGTAACCAGAGAAAACATGCCTGGCTAATATCTTGTCAGAGGTTATGTGGTTAATGAAATGTACTTGGTAGCAGAACCACAAAACAGATTGTCTTTAAACCCTGCATCCATTATTTGCTACCAAAGTAGACTTGACTAAGTTACTTGCCCTCTACGGTTATAACCAATGGCCTCTGAAACCATCAAAAAGAGTGATAATTTTACAAGAGAATAATTAATCATACTTGACTGTAAGTCCTATGCACATCCACTTTTGTGTATGTATTTACCAGGCAAAAATTCATTATTAAAATAGACTATCAGTAAATGTTTGATAAATGAATCAACGAGCTGTTGCCACTACCTAGTAGTGAAATAACAATCGTGTTACTAGAGCACTCTGATGAGCTTAAGATGTGCTGTGTCATGTGTCTCTTTTATCTGTTTTATAATTCTGCATTTTGTTCCTGCACCTGCAATGTCTTACTAGTCTGTCTCATGTCTGATTCCCCCTCTTATGTCGATCTACCCTATATAAAATTGACATTCAGAATGACACTGGCCAAGACCATTTCTGTCATGATGGGAAGTTCTAATGTCTGTACAGGAGCCACTAGTTACACTATAATTGAAACTGTAATTAATTTAAACTAAATTTAAATAGCAGCATGTTGTTAGTTGATTATATTTGACATCACGATTCTAGACACCTACCCAGTTTTTAATCCATTTGGGGGCATTTGTTGCATTGAAGTATTTTTTAAAATAATATACATAGCTATTTTATTCATTTATTATCTATATCTCTATACTTATTTCTGGTTGTTGCAATAATAACCTACCACAGACAGCAAGTTAAACAAGAACACTTAGTCTGAGGAGTCAGAAATTCCAAAAAGGTGTCACTTGCACTTGAAGGAGTTGGCATTACTTCGGGAAGGATGAGTAAAACACTCATTTTCTTGGCTTTTCTAGCTTCTAGAAACTTCAATATATCTCTGACTGATGATTCCTCCCCATTGTCAAGGCCTACAAATCAGGCAATTCCACCTCACACTGCCATCCTATATCTCTCTTTCATTTTGATATTATTATATTCATTTCCTATCACTGCTGTAACCATTTTCTACTCACTGAATGGCACGATATGTAAGTAATACATACATTACTTATAGTTTTGACATTAGACATCTAAAATGGGTTTCATCAGGCTAACATCAAGGTGTAGACAGGCTTGCCCCTCTGGAGACCTTTTCTAGTTCCTTAGAAGAAGCCCAAACTCCTCTTGTTCTTCTCACAGTCAGAGGAACAGCACCTTCAAATCTCCCTCTGGCTCTGATGTCTTCCTTCCAGGCTGCATCTCTTCTACCTCTTTCCTGCATTTGCACCCTTGTGCTCCCCAGGAGGCCTAGCCAGTTAATCCAGGCTCATCTGGAAGTCCATTGTTGGCAGCCATGGTTTCAATAAATGTTACTTTCCTTTTCTACACGAGTATATACACAGGTTACAGAGATTGAAGGGTGGAAATGACTCATCTACGCCCACTCTAGTGTAAAACTCAGATTCTGTGTGCTCATGACTTCCTCATTACTGTATCCTAAGAGACATGGTTGTATCTGCCACGTGCACACAATAAGTGAATATTTACTGAATGAATTAATTTTCAAATTCCTTTTTAACATGTCATGGTTGTACATACCTGTAATCCAAATACTCAGGACTTGGAGGCAAGAAGACCATGGGCTAAAAAACACAGCCTAGCAGCTGGAGCAATGGCTCAGCAATAAAAAACACTTGCTTGGCTTGGTTCCCAGCACCCAAATGGTGGCTCACAACAGCCTGTAACTCCAGTTCCTCAGACTTAGATCCCCTCTTCTGACCTCTGAAGGCACCAGTCTCACATATGGTAAATATGCAGATATTCAGGCAAAGCACTTCTACATATAAAATAAAAATAAATAAATCTTGGGGGAGTGAGAAGAAGCCAGCCTGGACTAGGGAAATATCTTGTTTCAATAAAACTTAAGGATATTTATTTATTTATTTATTTTGGTTTTTCAAGACAGGGTTTCTCTGTGTGGCTATACTGGAACTTGCTTTGTAGACCAGGCTAGCCTCCAACTCATATGGATTCTCTTGCCTCTTCCTCTGAGTGCTGGGATTAAAGGCGTGCACCACCCCTGCCTGGCCAAATTTAAACATGTTTAAAGAGCCAAAATAATTTCTCTCCCTCCCTCCCTCCTTCCCTCCCTCCCTCTCTTCCTCCCTCCCTCCCTCAGAAATTACCTGAGTTAGATTTCAGCTAATTATAACAATGTAAATGGTTATTACACAAAGTTAGTTCAGAAGTCAACATATTTGAATATATCCAAATATCTAGAAATTTTAATTTGTCCCTTAACCTTGTGGATATGCTATGGAAGGCCATCAGAAAACTTCACATAACCAGATTATAAGGATACAATGACTTATATTCCCTAAAAAAGCAAATTGGATGGCCAAGTACGTGTCTTACTCACTGCAGAGTCCATTTAGTTGGCAGCAGTGTGTTCTTTCTGTAGTCTCTAATTCAGCATGGATGCATTTGGGGTTGAGTGTCAGTTTTATTAGAATGTACCATGCACGTTGACCATATTCACTGGCTGTCATCCTTTCCTGCCTCACTCTCTTCTCCCACTACCCTTTCCTTTTCTCCAAAAGTCCTCCTAATAACTGCATACCATTCATTTATGCATATATATATATATATATATATATATATTCCAGGTTATATGAGAAAAAAAAAACATGATATTTGCTTTCTAGAGAGGCACTTAATATGGTTGATTTCCAGTTCCAGCTAAGTTCTTACAAATGACATAATTTTATATTTTATGGCTGAAATATGATGAGACATGAATAAGGAAAAGACAATTATTAATAAAACTCCATTATACATACATATTACATTTTCTTTATGCATTCAGCTTTTGTTAGACAACAAGACTGATTCTATGATTTGTCTACCAGACTTTAATATTAACATTTCATGCACAAGAACTAGAAATACAATGTAGAGACGTTTTTAATAGAGAGGATTTGTGTGTCTGTCAGTAAGTCATTCAGTCTTATTTCCTGCTTAGAATGTCTCAAAGTAAAATTCCAGCAGGACTCTGGAACATAAATGTTCACATATTTTATTCACAGTTTGTGAAGAAAGGAAATGGGAGAGAGAAATGCAGAAATGGAAGAAGGGCAGACAGCATGATCTAAAGTGTTCTGGGCTAATGAAATACCAATACAGTGAATCACAGCTGCATATTCAGACTGAACATTTTCATACCTTCCAATTAACATTATTATAAAGAAAAATGACAAGTTAAGAAATAACACAATTCTATGGACAACTCTTCAGACAAGGTCTCACAGATAGTTAAAATAATGCTTCCTTTCATCTTTCAAACCCTCCATTTTCTATCCTCCTCTTCTCTTTTTACCTTCCACCTTTTCTTGTTAGTTCTATTATGATCACTGCTATGACATTATGGATGAACTGTCAGCTTAGTAGGTACATTATGTTGTTGGGGAAAATTGAAAACCTATAATTCATAGCTACATCCTCCAAGAAATAACTAGAAACCTGGATCAAAACTTTAAACCCTAATTTAAAAGGACACAAATATGTCACCCACAGAAAATATGCATTATGGCCCCAATGACCAAACTGTGTGCATGATATACTCGTAAGTATTATAGCACTAGTCTGACCTAGGTGAAGAAAATTTACATAAATATTCTGTTATTGTAGGCTTTCAGAGTTTAACAATACTGTACCACATGCTTTGAAGAGAGCTCTGAGGCCCAGAAAATTTGAGTCACTTCCACAAAATCACTAAGTGAACCCATGGCAGAGCTGCAATTAGAATGAAGAATTCCTGTGTCCTGGTACAGTTTGCAGTTAGAAGCTTTTCATTACAATTATTTCAACAATTCATTCATGGAAGAAAGTTACAGCCTATTTAGTTGAAGCTCTCATCCCGTTAACTGCATGTTTCCCTCTGTACAGAGTCCTAAAATATACCAGAAGGCAGACAGGCCTGAGAGATGATGGAGCCTTCGTGTAAACATTCAGCTGATTGCTGGGGATTTTTGTCCGCTTTTTTGCTCCAAGTCACTTTCAACCCACTGAAAAAGAGATGCCAAGCTACAAACAGGACCTCAGAGCTAACTAGTTTTGAGACAAGCTTCCTGATGAGACATGTATAAGGAAGAATAATGATTACGGCAGATCCCACCTTCTGACAGGAAGCTACAATTTGCTCACAGAAAAATTGAAGTCTGGTTATAAAGTAGGAAAACGTATCATGGAACCTTACATTTTATTCTCTTTCAGTTCAGTTATCTCACTCAACTGACCGGAATTGCTTGCATCTCCCAGGGATCCCTTCTTTGCATAGACTTAATGCTTCCTAAACCCTCTCTCCTGAGTCCCACACACTGCTGACTGCACAGGAGCGTAAGAGTTTGTTCAAGTGTGACTTGAATCTTGCTGTTGAGATTTTTCAGAATGAAAAGACAAATCAAAACTTTCAATCTCCTACAGCAGGAAAAGGAAGGCAGTGCAGGCAGAGGGGTAAAGAAGAAGGGCTTGGAAAACACCCATTCAGAAGCCATTGCAAGGATTTTTTTATTGGGAATCAAATCCCAATTCCATCGAGCAGTTCACCTGAGGCATGTCTGATATGGCAACTTTAGGTCTATATCCCAAAGAACTTTAAATCTTCAGTTCTTGTCATAATAGAATTGAGGTGATTGCAATGTTCTAATGGAGAATATGTTGACAAGGATAGAGCATCTATGACAAACTGAAGTTCACCTTCCAGAGATGAGTCCTAGAGTCTAGCCAAGATGATGAAGCAAATGTTAGCACATTCCAACGGCCAGAGAATATTGGGGAAAATGTTTCAAGTACAAATGGCCGTATGTGGAGCTCACATTACAGGAAAAACTTACTCAATCTGTACACTAAGCAATAATGAGGAGACCATGTGGAGCATAGTAGTTCCCTGAAGAGTAGCGTATCAGTAAATACTATGGCAGGCAATTCTGATGGGAGGTCGAGCTATGAGGGAGAGTCTCGAATTTGAAGTAAAATGTAAGAAGGTTGAGAAGATGGCACACAAAGTTGGATGTGGCGGCACATGACTTTAATCCCAGCACATGGGAAACAGAGATAAGCATATCTCTGTGAGTTTCAGGCCAGCCTGGTCTACGTAGTGAGTTCCAGGACAACCAGGACTATGTAGAGAGATTCTGTCTCCAAAACAAACCAAACCAAACAAACAAAAAGGGAGGTGGCACCCACACAAACTTAAGACCCTGGAAAGGCAAATGTAAAGATGGGATCAAAATTCTGAACATTTTTTCCTTTAGAGGAAAGTAAAAATATGTTTCCCATTTTAGAAAAAATGAAACTAAATTAAAATGTCATGTATATTATAATTGATTTTTTTCTTTACTAAGAACTAGACCTGCTCTTTCTTCTAGCACAGTGGTTCTCAAACTGTGAATCAGGACCTCTTTGAGGTTTGAATGACCCTTTCACAGGGGTCTCCTAAGACCATCAGAAAACACAGATATTTACATTATGATTCATAACAGTAGCAAAATTAAAGTTACAAAATAGCAAAGAAAATAATCTTGGGGGTCATCACAGCATGAGGAACTGTATTAAAGGAGTACAGCATTAGGAAAGTTGAGAACCACAGTTCTAGCATATTCCACTGAAGGAACAGATGTCAGGAACATGAGGCAGTTGAGATGAGCTGCATATTTACCAAGTGTATGAGGCACACTTTACATGTCAATTGCATGGAAATATCATACATTGTACATTTTGTCATCCTCTGTGGTGGTATTGTATTCCCCAAAATATTGTACACCCTAATAAACTTACCTGGGGTCAGAGACAAGATAGCCACTAGATACAAAGGCTAGAAAATAGTGGCACTCACACCTTTAATCCTAGCATTTCAGAGGTAGAATTCCCTCTGGATGTCTGTGAGTTCATGGCCACATTGGAAATGGCCAGGCATGGTGACACACACCTTTAATCCCAGAAATCGAGGCTTTAATCCTAGGGAGTGGTAGTAGAAGGCAGAAAGGTATATAAGGCGTGAGAACCAGAAACTAGAAGCATTTGGCCTGGGTAAGCATTTGGCTGGTTAAGCTTTTAGGCTGTGAGTAGCAGTTCAGCTGAAAGCCATTGGGATGAAGCCACGGAAGCTTCCAGTCTGAGGAAACAAGACCAGCTGAGAAGTTGGCCAGGTGAGGTTAACTGTGGCTTGTTCTGGTTCCCTGATCTTCCAGTTCACCCCAATACCTGGCTCAGGTTTGATTTTATTAATAAGACTCTCTAAGATTCATGCTACAATCCTCCATTTATCTGAACACAAATATCCACAGTGGAGCCTGGAGTGTCTTCTTTGATTCATCTTAGATGAAGTCTACTGCAACTTGCCCTGATTCTATATAAAAGAGTTGAAATGACTCCAATCTTTTCCCCTTTTAGCAAACTTAACAGATTCTGAGAATAATGAAAGCATCTTGAGCTGTAAGATTGTAAAAGACAGAGACTGGAGATGATTGGGGCAAAACTGTCCTCTGGACATGACAGGACTGTTGTACTCATGAACTCATAGCAGCTGTGGTTCCTGCACAAGATCAAGCCAGTCAACATTCCAGCTTGGATGAAGGAGGTACTTATGAATCCCAACCCCATCAGAGGAGCTAATGGCAGTGATGGCTGCTATGGAAGGAAAGATCGGTTTTCTTTAGAGTTATGGTCCCCTGCTGTGCTGACATGCTCCAGTGGAGGGCTATACATTCATGCATATATGTAGGAAACTCTCATTGGACTCACTGGTCTATATTTTTTTCAATAAGAAGAAAAGAGTATGAAGCTGGAAGGGGAATATGGGGTGGGGAATTGAAGGAAAGAAGAAGGATGTGACAGAAATGTACACATGTATAGATTGTGAATGAATAAAATATTATATTAAAAAAGAAATAAGGAAAGATTAAAGGAACTAAGAAATTTTTCTAAAAACATCCAAAAAGACATCCTATTATGTATGAGACTGTGCCGGTTGACCTTTGTCAACTTGAACAAACTTAAGACACACTTGGATAGAGGGAATCCAATTGAGAAAATGCCCCCATCAGACTGCCTGTGGGCAAGTGTGTAGAACATTTTTTTTTTTATTGAAATGACACAACACAGCCCACTATGTGTGTGGTGATCCTGGGTTTTATAAGGAAGCAAGCTGAGCAGGACAACAGGAAAGGCAGTAAGCAGTGTTTGTCCATGCCTTGGTTTCCATCAACGATGAGTTGTGTCTGTAAGTCAAATAGACCCTGTCCTCATAAGTTGCTTTTGATGGTAGTGTTTTATCACAGCAGTGGACACTTAATTAAGACAGGCACCTTCAGGCTTGACTATAAGTTCCTTGGTAGAATTTCCATTGTTCCTTTTTCATTGACCTCAGATATTTTTTTCTTTTCTTTTTCTGGTTTTGTTCTGTTTTGCTGTTTTTGTTTTGTTTTGTATTACAGTACAAATTCTTGCAAAAGAAGATTATTACATCAGGGTATTTTCATTTCCCTTGAAATAGTCATTTTTCTTCTGGAAAAAAAATGGAGTTTGAAAGAAAATAAAGGTGTTCTGATCAAATGTCAGAGAGATTTTGTTTCTCAAGCCAAGGCCAGAAATCATTTTATTTTCTCATGATAATCAGATGTCCACCATCCATCTTATCATAATAAATTTCAACTAAATCTTTTAGTACTTACATGAGAAACATGATTCTCAGAACTAAACTGTAACTTGTCACTTATTCAAGATAAAGCCCTGGAAAATTGAGAATGAAGAAACTTTAAAAATACTTTGAAATTAACATGAATAGACCTGGTAGATTCTTTTACTGAAGGAGCAAATAAACATATAACAGGTAATGAAAGTAAGAAAAATATCTCTAAAAGTAAAGTATATTTGCTATAAGACCACTCTCATATCTTCAGAATTACATAATAAGAAAACTTAAAGCTGATGGGCAGAGAAAAACCATGTTGGATATCTCAGATTAAAGAAAAGAATTTCACTGTAACAAATTATTGAGTAAAATTCTATCCAAATTTCTCTTGAATTAATCCCATCACGTTGTTGATTGCTGATGTGGTTTCCTTTACATTTGTAGAACTGAGAAGCAAGGAAAGTCCTGCAGTCAGAAGGTTGCTTAGTACTCCAACCCTGTTTACTCTCTGGAGTCAACCACAATGGTCTCCTGGAGTGGAGGAAGTGAAGGACATTTGCAGCCACTGGAGAATGAGGAGACTCACTGCAGAGTCTGGGAAAGATGCTCAACTTGCTACTATATTCAGGGAGTCCTTGTACCCCCCTGTGCCATGAAGCAACTCCTCTTACTGCAAATGTAAACCCAGAGCAAGGCAGGGTAGAAAGCTGGCTTCCCATTTTCAGTAGAGACTTTTAAGACTCACTTATTTTCAGAAAATCAACGCTGAAGCAGACTGAGTTGGTAGAGACACAGAGTGGCACTGGGATATGGGTGGAGCATGCTTGGCTTGCATGCCTCTGAGACAATCCAAGAAAAGGAGAGTGCACACCAGGAGGGCATGCAGCCTCCTGGCACAAGCTCCCTGGGCAGCCTCTGTGTTTCCTTGCTTTTGTCTTGGCACTAAAGAGAAGACCATTAAAGGTGGGAACCACAAGTAAATTTTAAATCTGAGCCCATCTATCTGAACACACACACACACACACACACACACACACACACACACACACACACACAGTAGGCTTAAGAGAGTCTTTTGACATATATAAGCACTAATGATATGATTTTAGATATGCAGTAGATAAAACTTTGAGTTTTAATACTAGATTTTTATCTCTTTGAGTACAACTATTCCATAACAAATATCTTTGTTCTTAAAAGCACTGCAAGCATTTGTTACTTTTGCTGTTGTTGCTATTGATATAATAATAACTATCATCTTATGAGCTACTACTAGTAGAAAACAAGCTATAATCAGATGACATATATACTTGATAGTCATCCTATTAAGTATTTGAAGTAAATTATATTATTGTAATTTTATGTATAAAGAAACCAAGATTGAGGAATGTTAAAAAAATTTCCAAGACTTTGCAAATATAATTTGAAAGTCATGAATCTGAATTCAGTTCATTCACAATTGAATGAATAGTAATAATATTTCCCAAATTTTTACAAAAATTTTAAACTACTGTATATATGCATGAAATAACTATCATGTACCTATTGGTTCTATGGAAAGGTGTCAATCATGATACAGCAAGTTCCCCAAGGAGATGAAGAACAGGCAAAAGACATTCTCAGAAAGGCTGATTGCAAAACAATTCAAGATTTGCTAAAAGGAAAAAACATGAAATGAATTCATGGTATGGTCTCTGTTTCTCAAAAGACAGTGACTTAGCATCAATACACCTAACCACTTAGAGAACATATAGAGATATGAAAGAAGTTAATCATTGCAGACTAATCAACTAAAACACTGTAATAACCTGAGAAAAGATGCCACACATGATATTAAGCATAAATAAAAGTAATTATAGCTGTTTGCATAGAGGAAATGAGATCAGGAGCCTTGAGAGTCAGTGGGATAATTTTGACATTCTTTAGTTAAAGAAAAAAGACACCGAGTATTAATAATCAGTGGAATATATTAAGCATGGTACAGTGGGAAAGTCAGAATAAATTGCCAAGTTGGAATATTCTGAGGTAAACGTAAGGTTTAAAAAATAAAATTTCATCTTACAAGAACAGGTGAAATGGACACAAGGGACGAAATTCTCCACATACGGCTCATGCAGGGAGTTAAGTTCTGTGAGATAAAAAAGGAGGAACACTGGGTTCAACTAAGAGAAAATTAAAACTCAGTGCACTCTGAAGAGTAGAGGTTTGGAAAAAGAAGGAATGTGTGGGTGTGCATGTGTGTACATGGGATGTGTATATGTGTGTGTGCGCACATGCGTGTGTGTGTGTGTGTGTGTGTGTGTGTGTGTGTGGTCACAGGCATGTGCAAGCCAAGCAAAAGCACACTGAGGGTGAGAATTACAGGTAACTTTGTTGTGAGGTGAAGAATGACAGGTCACATTAAGAATGCATGGAAGCTGACAAACACAACCATTGCTCTTTCTTCAAACTATGAGTACCCATGGAAGAATTAGAAAGTAAAAACAGGCTTACATTTAGTTTTGGATTGCACCAGCAAAAGGGGGGTGTATTTATGTGCTGATAGGAAATGGCCACAAGAGAGACAAGAAGATGAATTTGGCTGTCATTGTGGTAACCCAGGGATGGATGATGAGGGCTTGAACTGAGAAATTTGTAATAAAGGTGAGTAAGAGTTGTATATGAGAAATATTCAGTAAATAAAACTGACTGAATGATACAATGATGTTACCATTAACTGACAGAAGTACTATGTAAGAAAATAGCCCACTCTTGGAGGGTAGATAGTCAACTGAGTTTTAGATGCACAAACTCAAAATGGTTCTTGGTGTCTAGACGTACTCCAGAGTTCATGTGAGAGATGGGGATTGGTGGGCGAGTTATGAGTTAGCATTAGTCACCAAGCAAAACTCTTGAAATTGTGGAAACTTCCTGGATGACCTAAAAAGGCAATATCCTAACAGAACCAATAAAGAGGGAAGAAAAGACTAGGTGGGAGAAAAGGACAGAACCAATAAAGAAGGAAAAAAAAGACTAGGTGGCAGAAAAGGGGGAAGCCTAAGAGTGAACAAGAAAAGAAAGGGAGGTGAGGGAAAACCTTCAGAGAACTGCACTTCTGAAAGCCTAGAAAGGCCTTATAAACTGAGGAGAGAGAGGTCATCAGATTAGTATGTGTGCTATTCCTAACTGCCCCAATCATTCCATACTGCGCCAGCTACTCCTAACTGTGCCAGCTACTCCTAACTGGGCCAGCCATTCCTTACTGCCCCAGCTATTCCGTACTGTGCCAGCTATTCCTAATTGTACCAGCTACTCCTAACTGCATCAGCTATTCCTAACTGCCCCAGCTGTTCCTAACTAACTGCCCCAGCTGTTCCTAACTGTTCCAGCTATTCCTAACTGTACCAGCTATTCCTAACTGCCCCAGCTATTCCTAACTGCCCCAGCTATTCCTAACTGCCCCAGCTGTTCCTAACT
>CABHPQ010145541.1:9945-26907 GCA_902168405.1 Peromyscus aztecus
TCCCTCTCCCTCTCCCTCTCCCTCTCCCTCTCCCTCTCCCTCTCTCATTATGTTTGGTTCTATCCTAGGTCTCTGGGCTCTCCAGCTTCTGGTTCCTGGCCCTCCAGGGAGTGTCAGGCCTGGGCTCCCTCTTGTGGCATGGGTCTGAAGGTGGACCAGTCATTGGCTGATCACTCCTACAATTTCTATGCCACCTTTACCCCAGGACATCTTTCAGACAGGACTAATTGCAGACAACTTCCTGAACAGAATACCAGTAGTGCAGGCACTAAAATCAACAATTAATAAATGAGACCTCATGAAACTGAAAAACCTCAGTAAGGCAAAGAACACCATCGATAGGACAGAACAGCAGCCTACAGAATGGGAAAAGGTTTTCACCAACTCCACATCTGACAGAGGGCTAATATCGAAAATATATAAAGAACTCAAGAAACTAGGCATTAAAATTGTATGTATGTGGGACCATGTTCGTGTGTGTCTACACAGTTGTGTGGAGATTAGAGGCTGGCATCAGGTATCTTCCTCAGTTCTCTACTGTAGTTTTTGAGGCAGGGTCTTTTACTGAACACAAAGCTCACCAGTATGGCTAGACTGGCTGCCTAGACAGCAAGCTCCTGACAAGCTGCATCTACCTCCCTTCAATGGGTATTATAGATGTGTGCGGTTTTGCCTGGCCTTCATGTGGGTGCTGGGGAACAACCTCAGATCCTGATGCTTGTGTGGCAAGCCCTTTATCAGCTGAGCCATCTACCTAACCCATACTGGTATATTTTGAGGAAAGATATTTGTTATACTGTTCAGTGGGGACTTGGGGCATGTGGCCTACACCTGCATAAATAGCTGTTTGAGCCCAACTCCTGCTAGACAGACAGACTGGCTTTTCATTGTGGTGTCTAAGGATGGGCAGCTCAGCTTACATCTGGCCCCACCTCCAGTCATACAAAAACCAATTGTTCATTCTGGAAATTAACTGAGATGCCTGTTGAACTTATTCCAGGACTAACATCTGAAACTTCCCTCTCTAAAATCTCACAAATAAATGTCCCTGGATAATACTTACTAAACTAGTAGCCAGCAACTCTCTTCATGAGGATGGATAATTATTTTAGGGTTTAAGCTGTTGTCTAGTTCAATGTCACATTGTGTTCGCTTCTAAATTTCCCTAGTGTTCTTCGATCTTGATATCTGTCTGTATGCGCTGAGGGAGAACGTAAGGATTGATCACCCTCACTCTCCAGGTGAACATGTTCAGACCCTGTGAAGTGGAGAAGGCAGCTAACAGCTTTACATCAGCGCTGAAGGCTCATTTCCGTCCTGAGCAGAGGGCTGTAGGAGAACGGAGGGGGACACAGGTCATCAGGAGGGTGGAAATCTCCAATGATCTTGCTCATCTTTCAGAATTTAAATTATCATCGTTAGGCTTAAGAAGCCACTGAGTATATCTGTGTCAATGCACCAGTTAAAAGGAAAATACTGCTTCCACTGAGGCTTCCTGAAGAGAATTCTGTCATCTTCTGTTTTTTTTTTTTTTTTTTTTTTTTAAATTTTTATACAAGGTCTTGACATGTTTCCCCAGGCCTAAAACTTATGATCCTGTTGCCTGTACCTCCAAAGTGCTGGGATTACAGACACGCACTATGCTTAGCTCATCATTCTCTTTCTAAGCTTTTTAAAGATGTATTTTTTTTTAATGTGTGCACGTGCACACACATGTCCACGGAGGTCAGACTCTTTGGATCCTAGCGGACCCTCTGGAGGTGGGGTTACAGGTGAACTGCCCGACCTGGTTCTGGAATCAGACTCAGGTCCTCTCCGAGCCATCTCTCCAGCTTTATCATTCTTTTTATGTGTGGATTTTTTTTTTCCTAACGTGTCAAACAGCATCCCTACCCCATTACCGTATGCACACACACTTACAGCATGCAGCATCCAAACAATCTGGACAACAGCTTGCTGACTGTGCAAGCAACCGTAGTAATGGGCCATTGAATGCCAGAGCTTACAGTGGTTTTAGATAAAGATAAATTGGGGCCTCCGACTTTCATTGATACAAACTACATACAGTGTAGTGATCATCCCTTCACTCTTTCATTGCTTGTCCTGGCAACCCTAAGCAGGCTGCGGAGCCCCCCAGGGACAGTATTTGTAGGTGATTCTCATCGAAAGCCCCAGGAAGATGGAGCGACACATACAGCCCAAGAGAGAACTCTTGAGGACTGGTGCCTTCAACACACTGAAGACAAAACCGGAACAGCACAGTGATAAGAAGCTGTGTGCAAAAGGCTCTTGCACATCTCCCTCTGCATAGGGTGTGTATAAAAGTTACACGAAGGTGTTTCCCACAACCACTCCCCACACCCCTGGCCTCATTTGCTGTTTTTTCCTCTCCCTGATTGTCTTCCTTAGTGTCATTTTTCTTTGTCAAATCTACCCTCTCCCCGAGGGAGTTCCATTGTGGGCCCCGTTACTCTTACTGGTTTATCTATTCATTTCTTTCCTAGGTGTCAAGTAAGCCAAAACCATGAGTAAAGCACAGAGACCCCCCTCGTGTGCAGCTTATACTCTGGAAGAAGATGGAGGCAGAAAACAAAACCGCAAATATGAGAATTTCAGGCAGTGACTAAGAGACAAGCAGGAAGAGAGTTATAGGAGAGACTGACCAGGAAGTGAGGCGGTGAATTCAAATTGAACTTACGTGAAATATAATGGAAGATGGTAGCCAAGGGAAAAGCATTCTAGACAATACAATGGCATTGAAATAACAACTAGTGTAGACTCCGAGGACCCGAAAGAAAGGCAGCTCACTAGAATTTGAGGATGGTAGGCCATGAAGCCGGTGTTTACATGGGCCAGATCATATCAGTCTGGGAAGTCTGGACATGAGTGGATTTTATTCCAAATACAGTGGGAAGCCAGGTGCTAGCCCGTTAATGAATTATTTTTGCAAAGCATGGACAATCCTTTGCATTCTCTACTCTGATTCTCTAGAGTTTGTGGCAGTGGGGCATACAGAAGAGACATACTATGTAAGAGTGTAGGACACACAAGGGTGTATGTACGACAAACGGAGAGACTGCCTCACACAATGTCTTTGTCTTCTTTCCCTTATTTTCTGACAGCTTAAAGCTATTCTGTTCCTACTTATTTATGTCACCTGTTCCTTAGCTCTTTTGATGAATTCATCACTTGCTTTTGGATTTTTCAGGTATTTCTCCAAAGATACTTTTGTTGGGAATTATTTTAATTTCTATAATGTTTTGTAGGTTGCGAGTGATAATATTAGAAAATTACACAGTAATGACCCACAGTGATTCTGCAGTTCTGTTACTAGGATGACATCTGTTACGTGCAGAGTTTTCCCAAGGACACACACACACACACACACACACACACACACACACACACATACACACCCCTACACCTGGACCCATTAATCCCAGCAATGGAACCCACAGCAAACCAAAGTGATTGCACTTGGTGAAACAATGAGTTTTCACCGGCGTCACTCACAGGAGTGTAGGTGAGGAGCTGCCTGCTGGAGTAAGACTCTAAAGCAGCTACATCTTGGAAAAGCCCACCCAACATGGGTGACAACTCAGGAAAGCTGCATCCCTGGAGCTTTGTAAAGCTTGCAAGTCTAAGAGATCTCTTAGCAGCTCTGCTGGTCAGTCTCCTCCCCAGGTGGTGGTTAGTGTTTCCATAAACTAGAGAGTGGCCCTCCTGAATCTTGCAATTCCTGGCATTCCAAGGCAGGGGAATTTGTTTACCTCCTGAGCCTCATGACCCTGCCCCCACCCCTTCTCTCTTTGAGGAAATGTTTCAGTTTGGGGAAAACTGCTGTATAGGACCCCACCTCTTCTGCCTCTTACATTCTTGCCAACCTCCTCTTTCACGATATTCTCTGAGCCTAGGAGGGGATGATATAGATGTCGACATATGGCTAAGCATTGGGCCACCATGCCTCAGCGACAGTCATTGGTTCTCGGGAGCTTCAGCAGTGGTTATGAGTCTGTATGATACATCATTTATTGCAAAAGCAAGTTTCCTTCCATGGCTGATTGCAACTGTCAGCAACAGTGATCTATGGGTATAAACATAAATGTTCGGAAGGCAATTTGATAGGCATATCATATCCATTTAACAAAACAATAGCTGTGACTTCCCCAACTGGGTCTGGGACCTCTCCAGCCAGATTTTGCCTTGGCTTACAATACTAGAGAAGAACCCTCTCCAGTGGAGCTGGCCTTAACTCTTAAGTCCATGCAGAAAGCTGTGGATTATACTCCTGATAGCTTGCCACTGTTGTACAAGCAGGCACATTCTGCATGTCAGCATGCAGGGTCCACAGCCAAGCAGGGCTGTTGGTGACGGTTCTCCCCAAGCAGCCTGTATACCACCTTGTGACACTATGAAAACTAAGCAGTAAGGACGGAGCTTCCTGCTCCCTCCCAGCTTTATTTTCCATGTCCCGAAACCAAAACGTGTGCTGTCTTCAGTAACAGGGGTTTACTCTCTAGGTCTGGAATGCCACCAACCATGGTGACAATAGCCTTTATAAGGTTTGTAGGGCATCAGGGGCATCTCTAGCCAACAACTCATAGCCCATATCTGGCACTGGAGTTTTCATTTACCATGTTAATAGCCTTTGGGAGTTCCTGTTTCCATCCATTTAGTGTGCCTCCAGTACCTAAACTCTTGAGCTGTTGAGTAACTCTATTTTTAAAAACTAGCCCAGACCCAGAAGGTTGTAAGGTGGGCTGTAATGTGCATATCTTCATTCAGCCCAGTTCTGACCATCAGTGTTGTGAAATGACTACCCCTGTCACTGTTGATTCTCTGAGTGCCAGTTCATATCAGAGTTGAGTGAGCCCCTTGAGAATAGCTTTACCTGTTACTAGCTTGCATGGAAATACTTGTAAAAGGCCCAGGGCAGTGTCCACCCTGGTGAAGGCATATTTGCATCCTTCACTGACAGGCATGGGCCCTATATAATCCATTTGTTAGTCCCTCATTGGGCAAGTTGACTTATGTATGTGTCTCATCCACATCTGTGGTCCTCATTAGGGCAATGGGGGCACACGGCTGGTTAGCCAGCCCCACAAAGATCCTAGCCTGTTCAAAAGCTTTGTGAGCTCTACTGTCCCAACCCCACAGAGCATCCCTCCTTATGCAGTTATAGAAGGGGTAGGCAACTCGGGCAAGGTGGCGTATGAAAACACACCAATATCTCAGGAGCCCCAAGTGCAGCTGCGGCTCCTTTAGATTGATAGGCACAGGCTGTGGTAGAATTCTCTCCATAGTCATACAGTTACCAGGCCATAATATTCTTAGGAATTTTAGAGCTGTGCTTGGTCCTTGCACCCTGTGTGGACCGGTCTGTTGTCATTCTTTTCGGGGCATGTATCAGCTGGGGTTCTCTAGAGAAACAGAACTGACAGGCTGACTATCTAGTAAAGATTATTAAATCAGCTTCAGTTAAAATGGTAACACTAGTCTCCCCCCCCCCCCCCCCCGGGCGGCTGCGAACTGCATAGTTACTTGGTCCTTGATCCTGGGTACTTCAGCTTTCAGAGCAGTCCCAAGGTTACCGTCTCACACTGGAGAGGCCAGCAACCAGCAGTGGCTCGGCCCACAAGGGTGGGTGCCTCAGCAGTCCTAGTATGGCCCTTAAAGTTTGAGATGTTTCTGGAAAGCTGCTGTTCCTTGGGAAGTCTGGAAATGCTGGTTCAGTGAAGTATGCAGCAGCAGTAGCATCAGGATAAATCCATTAAGCAGCAAGAGGGAAGGCCAAGTGGGTAGAAGGTGAATGAAAATCTGCCTTCTGCCAAGCCCTGCTTTATCTGGGATGCTATCATAAGGTGCTACCCATGCTTCACACTCACTTGGGATGGGTCTTCCCACTTCAATTAAGGGAATCAGGGCAATTCTTCAGGCAAAGATCTTCAGGCAAAGATCCTTCAGGCAAAAATCACTCACGTGATTCTAATTTGTGTCAAGTTGATATTAAAACTAAGCATCTCAGTGCCCCTGTATGATGTTTAGATGCATTTATCAATCTGTGAAACACTCGGGGGTTAGTTTTATGCCATCTCTGTAATGAAATCTTTTTAAAGAGGTTAAGCAGGATAAGCAAGCAAGGCTCTGGATCACTAGTCACTATCCCATGGCAAATAGTGAGAGGATGGAGATAATCCTGGTAGGACTGCTCTGAAGGTCCACTGTTGACATTCTAAGTGAATTTGGTCTTGGGATCTAACAGCTAAGAAAACACAACAGGGCTGGAGAGATGGCTCAGTGGTTAAGAGCTTTGACTGCTCTTCCAGAGGACCAGGGTTCAATTCCCAGCACCCACATGGCAGCTGACAACTGTCTGTGACTCCAATATCTGACACCCTCATACAGACATACATGCAGGCAAAACACCAATGCACATTTTCAAAAAGCTAACAACACTGAAAGATTTCATAATTTCTACCCATTGTCTGGCTCTCTCATCCTGGGTCATTCTATGGAACCTTTGTGCTTTTCCCTATCCCCATGGACTTGGTGGGATCAGCTCAAGCTGTTTGGTTTAGTTTGGGGCCAAGGAAGATGGCTGTACCTGTGGGCCTGGTTGTACCCCTTCCAGGGTCTGGTGGACTCTTGGCCTGAACCATGACTATAGCCACTCTTATTCTCTCTGCCTCAGTCATGCCTGGTTTCTGTGATAGCCCCAAACTAAGCAAACAATCTCTACCCCTAGTATACTACTTTGCAGGAATGTACAAAATGCACATGTTTTACTCTGAGGGTATTGTTTTCCACCCACAGGACAACCTTGGTCCATTCTACAGTCACTATTTTATCTCTGTATCTATCCATCGATGCCCATTGTCTCTGGTGCTCTTGGGGTTTGCCACGAGAACTTTCCCTTGGGAGGAGACATAACACACACAACACCTACTCAACCCAGGAAGACTGAAGCCTACCTTTGTCTAAAGACTAAAGCCAATGAGTCTTTATCAGGGCTACTAACAGGAGAATGGGTGATGAGTTACAGGAGCAAGGAAGACTCAAAAGCATCTACGTCACCAAAAAGCCCACCCCAGTACCAGTGATGAAAGTTAGTTCCCTGGGGCTCTCCAGTACCAGTGATGAAAGTTAGTTCCCTGGGGCTCTCTGTACTACTTCCAGGCAGCTCAACAAGCAGGGAGAGACCTTTCAGGGCTTGGCTGACCAGAGTCTCCGCTGCCAGCAGCTATTTACTGCCTCTATAGAGGTGGGAAGGGACAGCCTGAAATCTTGCAAGTTTCAGCTTCCCACACATGTGTTGTTTGTTTTCCTTCTGAGTCTCTGGAGTCTTCCCTGTCCCCTCCTGAATGGAATGTTTCGATTCACACATCAGCATGCACACCACAATACATCACCACCACTGCAGTAGCAATCTATTACGTCCTTTTTCCCTCTAGTTATATCACACTTCCAATTATTGTTGACACCAAAGGTTTTACAACCTGAAAATTATTGCTTTTAATAAGAAGTTCTCAGCAAATGTTGTGATATTTGCAATAGAGACACCTGAATGGTTCATATAGCTTAAGATTACCCAACTTGATATCATGTGGTACTTGCTGTAACTTATAGTGCATTATAAGTGAGTATAAAAACTATTATCAATTTCAATTAAAATACCTCTCAATCAAATTATGTTACCAATTAAATAAATCCTTCTAAAGGCAGAGACCATCTAAGGTAAATTAGATAGATCTGGTTAAATTTGTATTCTCTGGGTGCATGGTAGTACTTCTCTATTGTTCAGACAACAAAAGATTTACATTTTTAAAGAGTTCTTTTTAAGAAACAGAAAAATCAGTTGGCAATTTTTTAAGTGGATGGATAATGTGCAGTTGGGTGTTTGTGTGTGTTTGAGTGTGTGTGTGTGTGGGGTGTGTGTGGGTGTGTGTGTTCGTGTTCTGTAGAATTCAGCTTCAATTCTAATGCTCCTGGGGGCAAAATATACAAAATCAAGATTTTCCTGGTAGCGCATTATTTACAGTGATGATTCCCCTCTTTTTCTAGTTCTACCCCAACTGGGGAAGGGAATTACTATTAAACCCACTGGCAAGCCAGCCAATATGTGTAGATTTCTCTCTAGCAGAGTGCTTCTACAATTCCTCTTGTCTCTCTCAATGAAATATGGCTGTCATTCAAATATGTTGGAAATGCACAGCCGTTGGCTTCTATAAAAGCTTGGCTTCTGCTAGGCTTCCTCTCCTAGGACTGTTTTGATGAAAGCACCTGGCTGCTGGCTTCTCCCTGGAACAAACATTTGGAGTTCTCACTCCCTCTTTTGAACAAGAAAGGGGGGAAGCAGCTTGCCACCACTGGGGTGAAAGACTCCGCAAGATAAACTTTAAAAGGTGGAAAGTTTATTTAGGCTGATGATTTCGGAGTGTTCAGTCTCCGGTTGGTCAGCTCTGTTGCCTTGGGCCTGTGGTGCTATACCATATAGTAGTCTGCTTATCGGATGGTAACCAGAAGAGCAACAGCACTCTGGGTCCCACTATCCCTTTCAAGAGCACACTCTTAGTTGCCTATTTTCCCTCCAAGGTCAGTTTCCTAAAAGTACCTGCAGGGTAAAACGTCTGAGCCCTTTCTGGGGTTGGAAAACTCACTAAAACCCACCAATCCTTGAACTGGAAATCCCACCATTCCTTACCCTGGAAACTCTACCTCCCGAGACACCCTGTATAAAGCCTGCCTCCTGCTCAGTTCTCTGCTGCTTCGTCCTGAGCAGAGGCAGCCACCTCTGTGTCTTTCCCGATAGATCTCTTGTGTGAGGTCTGTTGTGTGCTGTGACTTTGTGGTATTCCCTGTCTTCCTTCTGCCAGGATACCTTTCCCTTCAGAGCTGCAACACTTCCGTTGGGGAAACCTTCCCCTTCAGGGCTGAAAAACTTAGCATACACCAGTCCCCTAGTGCCACAGGTTGGCAGCCAAACTTCTAGCAATTAGACTGGGCACCTTTAAGATCCTAACCATACCAACATCTAAGTTATATAAATAAAAAGAATAGCATCTGTGTATCATATTAAAGATTATAGATTATATATCATTTTTTAAGGAAATACATAAAACAACCAGAGGTGAATTTTGGCTTAGTAATTCATCTTAATGAATTTATAGACTTTATAGACATTCATTCAGATGATTCAAGCTTGCTTGCCTCTTTCTTTCTTCCTTCTGTCTTGTTGGACTGTTAGCCAGAATGTTCTGGTCTGCAGGAATACACTCCAGTCTTTGAAACAGAAAAGCCTCGGAGGAATTAAAATGATATTAATTGTTCATTTTACCAAATAACACCACAGGAAGAGCTGTGTCAGCCAAACCCCTGTTCTCACACTAAAAACATTCATCTTCATATTAATACAGCCACACGTTAAAATTCAGAAGTGTGTATCATTCGCCCTTTAGGACAAGTTTATTTCTGATCTATTAAAGACACTTGGTTGGTCTTGTCTCACATCCATTTATGTTCACTGAGTATTTACGTGATAACAGATGACTGATGGAGACAAACGTGAGTGAATAAGAACATTCTTTTCTTCCTCTTAGAGCCTTGGTGTCTAGGAGGAGATCAGTTGCTATAGTGAGGTACATTTTGGGACATCAGGATCATAAAGTACAGACTGTAAATCTCCTCAAATTACCAAACTATTAGGTGATTTCAAATCCCTTAACTCTGCTTCTCTTTTTTTATTTGTTTGGGTTTTTTGTTTGTTTGTTTGGTTGGTTTGGTTTTTCAAGACAGGATTCCTTAGCGTGGCCTTGGCTGTCTGGAACTCTCTCTATACCAGCCTGGCCTCAAACTCACAGATCCACCTGCCTCTGCCTCCCGAGTGCTGGGATCAAAGGTGTGTACCACCACTGCCCAGCTGTTTGTTTATTTTTGAGATTTTATTTTAATTACATTTCTCCCTTCCATTTCCTCCCTCCAAACTTCCCCAGATTCATGGCCTCTTTTTTTTTCTCATCAATTGTTATTGCATGCATACATATGTTTGTGTGCGTGTGCGTGTGCGTGCGTGCGTGCGTGCGTGCGTGTGTGTGTGTGTGTGTATTTCCACACATAACCTGTTGAATCTATATTAATATTACTTGCATGTATGTTTTCAGGGCTGTTTGGCACTGGAAAACCAATTGGTGTGGTCTTCTTGAGGAGGGCCACCATCTGCAATTCTTTGTGTAAGATTGAGGTCTCCTGGGCTTTTCTGGTGCGGTTTGGCATGTTCATTGGTCATTGTTCAGCTCACATTTGGGCAGTTGTGTTGGTAAGATTTTACAGGTGTAACTTTTGATATTACTAGGAGACATAATCTCACAACAAACTCCCTGATCTTTTGACTCATACAGTCTTTCTGCCCCTCCTTCCTCAATGTTCCCTAGCCTCAGTTGTGGGAGTGTTTTGTAGATGTATCCAATGGTATTGAGTTCCACAATTCTGCGTGTTGATTGGTTGGGGTTTTCTGTAGCAGTCTCTAGCTGTTGCAAAGAGAAGTTTCTTGGATGAGAAGGGAAGACTACACTTATCTGTGGGTATAAGGACAAATGTTTATAAATTGTTAGGGATTATGCTGGTTTAGTAAATTAGTAGTTGTAGATTTTCCTCCCCAAACCATGGTTTATCCAGCACTGGGTAGTTACCTAGGTTTCCAGTACCAGGCACAGTACCCCTCTTGTTGAATGGGTTTTAAGTCTAATTAGAGAGCTGTTGGTTACCACCAAAGTATATGTGCTACTACTGCACCTTAAGGGTTATCACGTTATGCTGGTACTGCAACTGTTCTGTTGCTAAGGGTAACATGGCACACCAAACTCTTCCATTAACAGGGGAAAATTTGTCATATTTTACTTTCTGAGACATAGACTATCAAAGAACTTTACTGTTTTGAAGATAATTTACTTTGGACAGAATCCTAACCTCCCAAAACTTACTCAAATACTTCTATGAGTCCAAAGAAATCACTACATCTTTAGACTCATAGAGAAGCTTCCTAGCTTATATTTCCATGTCTTGCTCTGGCTGCACTCTGCAGGGCTCCTTTCTTGCTTCAGCTTATGGTTGCCACATCTCAGTGTGTACGTCAAGGTGACAACTATCCTTTCAGTTCCTCCTCAGCTACCAGTTCTATGGGTCAACACAAACTATGATGTGCTGTGGCCAGATGCCAACATCTCAGTGGTACCAGAGCAAAGCTTATTTCTAACTGCCACCAAAATCTAGTATGGATCTGGTAGACTTTACAGCAGGCATTTTCCTTGTACCAGCCATTGCTTTAGGGTGAGAGATGTTCCTTTCACTGTGTTCCAACTGTCTTATCAGGAACATGAAGACTTCATGGTCAATTAATTAGGGCTAAATGAGATAAGCAGATCTTTGTTTCAGACTGTAAATGGTCAGAACTAAACACCTAGCCTTGCTAATCTGCCAGAGGGCCAGTTGCTAGAGGTCTTCCAAGGGGGAGGGAGCAAACAGATTTTGTTTTCATAGGACAGATTTAGGGAAAAAAGGAAAAAAGAGGAAAGGCTTTAAAACCCAACAGAGTAGCTGATCTGTGATGCACACTAGCTATCACATTTTATGGCTGTAAGATTTCATTAATTAATTTTGTCCATATACGATTGCTTAATTGAAGTTGCTCCCCCCCCCACCCGACAAAGTCTCTCTGTGTAACCCTGGCTGTCCTGAAACTCACTCTATAGACTAGGCTGGCCTCAAACTTAGAGATCTGCTTGTCTCTGCCTCCAGAATGCTGGGATTAAAGGTGTGTGCCACCACTGCAGGGCTTTGAAGTTGCTTTCAATTATAAAAGTCATACCATGTTCCTGGCTTTTCTTAACACCTTTAGATGGGGACAAAAGAAACAGAAATGTGTTAAAAAAATACATCCATCACAAGATACATTCTAATTAAAAATATATTCAAAAGCGTGTTTTGACATACTTCATGTAATAAGGACCTTAAGGATTATGGAAAGGAGGGTGAAAGACCAGCTTTTATAAATTCAAGGTCCCCAGAAAAATCTCAGCTAGTCTTAAGCACTTTTGAAGAAGCAACAATACAAATCTGGTCCTGAGTGAGCGGCGTCTCAACCCAGCGATGTCCTTGCAGGAGCCCTTAAGTCATCAGCATTTCTTTTGATAAAGAAGGAAGTGGGAAGAGTAAATCCATGTTATAAAGGATCTACTAAAGTCACTTCAGAAATATTAAGGCACAACAAAGTAGAATTTAGACTAGAAAGGAGCAATGGAGGGTGAGAAGCTACTGACAAGACTTGTAAAAACTGCAGGAAAATATACACTTCTAATAAAAGTTTTAGGTTGCTGGAAATGCTGAGTCTGTTCACTAAGATTGCCATCAATTAGGTGTACTCCCATAACAGAAGGAGATATCACTGGCCCACAGCTGGCCATCAAGCCTTTCTCATATCAAAGAGCATGCCTCGATCAGGCAATCAAATGGGAGTGACAGCATTTGTTCACAGCAGCCACTGAATTCCCTTCCCAGTTTTTCTGACAGGAAAAGTTTCATTCTGTGAGGCAGGCAGGATGGCTGGGTTCATATAGTGATGCGTGCCATTACAATACAGCAAATCTCCCAAGATATGTGGACAGCCTGGGGGCTGTTTCTGTTACAGAATTATGAAGGTGTCTTTGCAGTAACAGTTGCACAGAGCAGTGAATGATACGGGTGAATGAACTCTGTGAAAATAGGAAGTATAAGTTCCCAAGCAGGGAGACTAGTGACTGTTCTGAGGTTCTGAGGTAGATACTAGCTGGCCAGCCTATTTAAGGAGATTAAGGTCAGGATGACTAGAGTACAATGGAAAGGGAAATTATCAGATCGGGTAGGTGGTGCAAGTGCTTAGGCCCCTTGTGGAGTAGGTATTAAATTCTAAGTGTGATGGAAACTTTTAAGGAAAGTAGGAATGTTCTGAGCCCCAAGTGAGCCTTGGGAGGAAATGTCTGCAGAAGCTCACACCAACTTTCTCATCTCCCTCAGTCACAACCACAGAATATAGAAGCAGAGAGAAAATCACATTTGTGCTAGAAATTGAGATAAGAGGTCAATTGCTTGCTTTGGGTTCATGGGAATTTCTGCAAGATACAATGTTGATTGTAAAAACAATTAAGAAGAGGCCTGGACTTCAGCATAGCCAAGTTCTTCTTACTTGGGGGCTGGGATGAGAATGGAAAAAGGGAGAGTCTAGGAGTTTATCCAGATCCCCATTAATTACTCTGGGACAGTTTGCCTCACAAAGCAACTTATACAAAGCAGGCCCTTCCAGTACCGCTTTCTGTCAGTCTGCTTGTCAAATATCCAAGGCACTACCTTGGCTAATTGTATCGATTCAGCTTGACATGACTGGAGCCATTTTAAATCATAACACTGTCATTGCCTCTATAACCATAGTCAGCTTTTCCTCCATAGTTTCCCAGCAAGCTATTATCTGTCTATCTGTCTATCTATCTACCATCTATCTATCTATTTATCTATCTAGCTGCCTGTCATCCATCTATCTATCTATCTATCATCTATCTATCTATCTATCTATCTATCTATCTATCTATCATCTATCTATCCTATTCTGTTAGCATTATATACAGCCTAGCACCAGGAATGTTCAGTCTCATTGATATTAGCTAAGATAAACCAGGTACATCATGGCTAGGATGGAGTTACCTTTGTCCTAACCAGTAAATAACTCTTTCTGACCCAAACTGTAGTGGTCCACCTGGTCTTTCTGCTTCCCCAAACCCCATCTCTGTTAGGAAAACTACACTTCTCAGTAAATTGCACTCTGTGTAAGGCTGGCTCTGTCTTCTCTTCAGTCTCACAGCACCTTGAGGTCCTTTCTTTTGTTTAGTGACTGAGTTGTTTCAGAACACTATCTAATAAGGTCAGCTTCCCCAGAAAACAAACGAAAGACGCATAGAGGCACAGGCCCAGCCACTTCCATTTATACACCGAACCAATTGAAATTCCTTGCTCTACAAGTGGATTTCCTAGCCACTGCTGCCTTAGGGTCTGGCTTTCCTCATACCATCCCTATACAGTTAGATTCATAAATTAGCAAGCTACATTTAAATAAACTTATGTCATCTATCCCTTTGCAGGAGATATAAACTCTACAAAACTCCTAATTTTCTAGCAAGATAGCCAGAAACTACCCGGGGACACCTTTTATCCTAGACTGTACAAATGCAAAAATTTACAGATATGATGAAAAGATCAAGAGATGGAAATGAGGCTTAATTTAGAAATCAGAGGAATAGCTTCCAACAAAATATAATTGCTTTGGTAAATAATAGAAACTTTAGAACATTTCTAACGCGTGGTTATTCATGATTCAATGAAATTTTGAAACATCAAATTCAGAGCGTAGTAATGAAACAATGAAAGCAAGCTCTAGAACCGTTTGTTGGCTATGGAGTGTTGGATATGTTTGGGCCTCATACTTCTGACCCCATCCTGCCACCTCCTTTTAGTACCCTGCAAACAATGTCACTTAGGATGTGAAAAAACAAAAATAAAAACAAAAACAAAAACGACACAAACAACAACAACAAGAAACAAACAAAAACCCCGCCCCAACCATCTATCCAAGGCCCAAATAATTTCCTAGATGAGGGAGTCTTTTTCTGCCAAAGGGGCTGCACTCTCGTTCTTACTTTTTCTAAGTGAAACAGTAACTTTTTCAAGGAGAGAGGCGAACCAGAGCATCAGCAGCATGTGCCGGCAGCATGTGCCAGCTGCATGCACCAGCTCCATGGGAACAAATGGAGAGAAAGTCAAGAGCAAACATCTGAAAGAAGAAATTTCCCAAGACCTGGAGTCTCAGAATACTATGCCAGTTCTGTCTAAGATTTCTCCTCTTTACACTGGAAACACAAATTCCTTCCAGATGTCAGAGTTGAGAAAGCCTTGTGCTCCCCCTAGAGGGCAGAGCACATCACAACATTTCCCCCAAATGCAGTCTCTTTACAGCCTCTGGCACACCTGGCTCACAACACTTACCACATCATGTCAGGTGCTACAACTCATCACTCTGTTACTTGAGGTCAACAAGACTGTCTCTAGCTGTCCTCCATCCATTACAATTAGTTGAAGGACCTTGTTTAATCTTTCGTTGCTCTTGTTTCTTCTTCTTCTATTTCCCCCTCCATGTATATTATGACCAACAACTTACAGCGTCTTAATGCACTACCACTCACAATTCTATGGAGGCAGATGTCTGTGCCTGCGTTTCCTAGAGGAAGAACTGATGTTTAAATAGGTGAGTTTATCTAGTTGCTCAAAAGTACACAGCCTGGAGCTCAGAGACCATGGAAGCAAAACTGGGTTTCCCTGACATAGATTTTCATGATTAGTTAGGCTACCCCAGTCTTTCCTTTTGGATATTTTCTTAGCTCCAGCTTGAATTTGTTTGCAGCAACCTATGTAGACTTGGGGTGCACACTGCACATGAATTAACAAAATGAGAATCATTTTCCCTGTCCCATCGTTCCTGTCTTAGCAAAATAACCAATGCATGTAAAATCAAGCAAAGCAACGCTGGTTCTCAAATTTGGTGGCACATTATAAGCATCTTGGGAATTTTAAAAAGTTTTAGTGTTTGAGCCTCACCCAGAGCAGCTGTGATTAATGGTTTAAAGTGTGTGTGTGTGTGTGTGTAAGGGGCCTGTGGAGATCAAAGGACTCAGATACTACTTTAGAGGTAGAATTACAGGCAGTGGGAACTGACTTGTGTCCTCTGCAAGAGAAGTATGTGTTCTCAGCCACTGGGCCATTTCTCCCACCTCAGTGCTTTCGATTTTTAATAGACTTTAAATTCATCCCTGCCCCCTCAAAGTGAGAACTACTGCAGTATAGAAAACTGTTAAGAAAAGTTTTCAAAATCTCCAACACCACCCCTCAGAGATAGGCATCATGGTTAATGTTTTGGCGAACTTCTGTTTACCCACATCCAGAATTACGACAACAAAATACCACACAAATTGTTCAGTCACTTAATTTTACTACCTGACTCCTCCAGGATCATAGTTTGAAGGTTTGGCTGAAAGTTGAGGGCTTTGGGGAAGTGGTTGGAGCCTCAGGACTCTAACCTCATCACGAATTGATGCAAACATGCTTGTGCTTTGATGGCTTTTTGGGAGGAGAGTGAACTAGGAGGTAGCGCCTCTGTAGAAGAATTAGGACCTTGTATTCTCTAAAGTGGTGCATAGCTTGACCCTAGCACCTACTGTCTGTCATTTACTTTCTGACTCCTGTGATATGAGTGGCCTTCTTTGCCACAGTGCTCTAGAAGCCTCCAAGGCACTCTTCCTCACTTCAGGCCCAAAGTAGTGGAACCAGCTGGCTATGAATCCATGAGCTGAAATCATTCCTCCTCCTTAAAGCTGATTTTCTTCAGCAAACACCTAATAATACTAGATTTGATGTCAGATAATAAGGAAGGCATTCTGTGGTGATATTGTGTTCCCCAATATATTGTGCACCCTAATAAATTTATCTGGGGTCAGAGAACAGAACAGTCACCAGACAGACATAGAGACCAGAAAATGGTGGCACTCACACCTTTAATTCTAGCATTCCAGAGGCAGAGATCCATGTTGATCTCTGTGAGTTCAAAGCCACACTGGAAATAGCCAGGCATGGTAACTCATGCCTTTAATCCCAGGAAGTAATGGCAGAAAGCAGAAAGGTATGTAAGGCATGAAAACAGGGAACTAAACTGGTTAAGCTTTCAGGCTTTCGAGAAGCAGTTCAGCTGAGATCCATTTGGATAAGGACTCAGAGGCTTCCAGTCGGAGGAAACAGGATCAGCTGAGGAATTGGTGAGGTGAAGAAGCTGTGGCTTGTTCTGCTTCTCTGATCTTCCAGCATTGACCCCAGTACCTGGCTCCAGGTTTGTTTTTA
>CABHPQ010145542.1:0-13506 GCA_902168405.1 Peromyscus aztecus
AAATGTTGTTGAGTGTCACACAAAAGTAATTATGACAGAAGACTGTGTGCTGTCAGAAAAACAAATTTTCTGATGAAATAAGTGTAACAGTTTAGCTAACAAATGTTGTTGAGTGTCACACAAAAGTAATTATGACAGAAGACTGTGTGCTGTCATTTCCTGGTGATGATTTACCCAGTGTACCTTTCTGAGGTAAATGCTATTGCTGTCCTTGTGACATTCTGAGCCTTTAGAGCCTATGATCCGTTGTGCGGGATTGTTGGTAAAATATTAATTGATTTCTTAAAGTCTAGATTATAGTAACTAATATAAACATTGTAAAAGATGATCTGTATTTTGATTCTCCTAGTGGTTTGCCTCATCAGAGACAGATGTTTTACTCTGTAGAGTCTGCCTCAATTTAAGAAAATTTCTGTGCTTAACATTAATCTGACAACTTCTTAAGTGAAACTGGTGAGGTCCACAGGTAGAAAATATAGCACTATAGAATGCTAGCCCCTTTAGATGAATGTATTGTAATTAATGTTATTTTAACAGGGAAAACTACCCTTGCTGATTGTCTTATATCGAGTAATGGAATCATCTCCAGCCGCCTGGCAGGCAAGGTTTGTTGTTAGATTTCGTAAATACTTGTTGCATTTTAATGAGTATTACCTATCTGTAATGTTACGATCCATTTGCATTGTTCTTTAGTGATCTAAACATGTAGAAGGAAATGACAACGGGATATCTTAACTCCCCAGTCTCAGGACATACTCAACCAATCTCACGACATACTCACCAATCTTAGGACATAGTCCCCAATCCCAGGACATACTCACCAATCTCAGGACTTAGTCCCCAATCACAGGACATACTCCCCAATCTCAGGACATACTCACCAATCACAAGACATAGTCACCAATCTCAGGACATAGTCACCAATATCAAGATTTACTCACCAATCTCAGGGCTTACTTGCCAAGTCCTAGGAGTACATGATAGTCCAGAAGTCTTTCGAAGGTAACCCAGGGCAGGAAAATTTCATGACAACCTTCTGATTGGGATATAAAAGTTACGGTTATGGAGCTGGAGAGATGGCTTAGTGGTTAAAAGTGCTTGATACTCTTGCAAAAAACCTAGGTTCTGGATTCTCATTCCAGTATCCACATGGTGGCTCACAGTCTTCTGTAATTTCAGTTCCAGAGGTTCCCACGCCCTCTTCTGGTCTGTAGATACTACACAGGTGGTATGCAAGACATGCATGTAGGCAAAATACTCATACACATTAAATATAAACAAAATCTTTTCAAAATTATCATTACTAGCAACTTGAATCTAGTGTTGTTTAAAATGATAGTTCTTTTTAACATGATTTTAATATGACAATGGATTAAAGGAGAAGTTATTCAATAGATGTAAAAGATATTCAATAAAATTCAATATCTGTTGTGATAAATCCCTCTCACAAAGTATATTTAGAAGATAACCTAATGTTTTTTTTTTTTACAAAACTACAATAAAGATTGAATTTAATTATGAAATATTAAAACTTTTCTATTCATGAATAAATAAGATTGGCTATTGTATCCTGCTGTTTGTATTTGAACTTTTAATTTACATTGTTTTGGAGATTATAGCTGCAAAATAATTGAGTTTTGGAAAGAAAATAACTGTTAACTAATAAATGACTTTGTAGAAAAGAAGAAAATAAGGGGCTAGAGAGATGGCTCAGTGGTTAAAAGTGCGTGTTGCTCTTGCAAAGGGCCTGAGTTCAAGTCCCAGCACCCACATGGTGGTTCATAAACATCTGTAACTCCAGTTCTAGCGGGTGCAAAAAGTCAAAAATTATATATAAACTGCTAGAATATAAGTAAAGAATTTAGCGTATTTCAGGATATACAAGTCATTGAAAAGAAATACACATCAGCAATAAGTAGACAACGAAAGGTTTTAAAATCTGCCATATAATTAGAATAAAATTATATTAGGGTAAACTTAAACAAGAAAGGTTTGTCATGTTCGTGTTTTGTCAGAGTCACTATTTAAAACTTATGGTTGTTTCATGTTGATCTACATATTTAGCAATTAGGAAAAATTCCAATAGTTTTTTTTTTTTTTTTTTTAATAAATTGGATATGCCATTTTAAAATCCTAGAAGAGTGGGATGTGGTACTTGCTGTCTTGTAAGATGGTAAAGCTTGTGAATGGCCTGTAACTTGGTGGTTTGGAATTGGCTGGTGTATCACATTGGCTAATGACGTAGAAACAGATACATATGTGAGAACTTGACTTACTATAGATCTGGCATTTCAGATCTGTGGAGAAAAGATAGCGTCAGTAAAGGATCTTTGGGAAGTTATTTAGCTATGTGGAAATAATACTGGACCAACCTGTATTTATTATCAAACAAAAACACCTGCATGTAGTTAAAATGCACAAAAGGCCCAGCTTAAGCTTTTAGAAAATAGTAATGGATGTTACTTCTGTGACCATAAGGGAAGATACCTTGAGAAGGTAAAAACTACTGTATAAAGGTTGATTAATTCAGCTACATTTAAATGAATAACATTTTTTATCAGGTATGCCACAAAATGAAAAAAATAACAAAAATGCATTAGAATTAGGGAAAATATAATAAACATTTAACTGACAAAAGAACTAGTAATCAGAGACCATATATAACACCCATCCAAAACAAACCTGTAGTGTAACCACTAGGAGGATGGGCGGTATATGAGATTCTTACAGAAGAGGAGTGAGAAATAGCTAAGCCAGGATAGTAAACTGTAAAGATGCTCAGTCCCTCAGAAGTTGGGAAAGTGTGAATTTAAAGATGAAGTACTGCTTATTACTCGCTGTTGAGTATGGATTGGTCCAACTACTTTGGGAAACAATTTGGAAATATATGGTAGCATTGAAGATGTAAAATTTAGTGATTCAGAAATCTCACTTCTAGATTGTGTGTAAGAAACATGATCCCAACCTCCTTGTTTTGAAGATTTATTTACTTTAACTTTGTGTGTGTGGATGTTTTTGCCTGCGTGCATGTCTTTATACTATGTATATGCAGTGCTGGTGGAGGCCGGAGGACAGCACACACATCTCCTGATACTGAGTTACAGACAGTTGTGAGCCACCATGTAGGTGCTGAGAATTGAACCAAGGTCCTTTGGAAGAGCCAGGCAGTGCTTTTAACCACTAAGCCATCTCTCCAGTCCCAATTCAAACTTCTTATCAGCTCAGTTACCAGTTACGTTCCTAAAAACCAGTGAATTTACATATGTCTATCACTGGTAGACTGGATGAGTAAATGTGGTGGGTTTGTGAAGGAGATGCTTAGAGTGACCCACAGCTACATCCATCAAAATGGTTGACTTGGGCAACATTGGACAACAATAATGTTGAGCAACAAATATGTGAAAAAAATATATGTGTGTGTGTGTGTGTGTGTGTATATATATATATATACATATATATATATATATATATATATATATATATTCTTCGATTTCTATAAGACTTAAAGCCTGCAATTCAAAATATTTTACCAGAGCTGTGGGGATGGAAGTATTTCTGAAAACTAAAGAATTCATGTAGGATGAGAAAGTGTGGCAATCCCGTATTAGCACATTAGTCTCAAGGATTTTGATTAAAAGAGATGAATCTACATAAAGTTAAGACTTTATAATAGAGAGAATTACTCTAAGTAAGTAAGTAAGTACTTTACATGTAAGCAGTAAAACTTTTTGGGAAAGCCATTAGCTAAGTTTTGATACTGTAAATATTTTCTACTATGTCATTCTTATAAAAAGGAGAGAACCCACACATATTTAAAATCTGTTACTTTGGAAAAGAGTCAAGTCTCCTCATTCCTCTAAAGACCTTCTGTTTTGGGCTTCATCAAGTGCCTCTGGATAGGAAAAGGAGGCTGCATTGTGATGAACAGAAAGAACTCCAGATCCCTTTGTGGATTCTTTTGAACTATTTAATCCTTCCTAGCTGAGATGTAGATGAGCAGCACTCTGGGGAAGCAGGGTGTGAATTCATTTGTGGCAATACCTTTCAGTTTGTCTATGCATTCTCTTGACTAACCTCACTTCTCCAGCACCTTACCCCTTAAAAAACCACAGAGAGCTGTACATAGCTTATATGTTTAAAATGAAAGCTAACTGCATTTTAATGTTGGATTTTAGTCACTGGAAAGTAAAGATGTATATGTTGTGCTTTTCTAGTTAAGGTACATGGACAGCAGAGAAGATGAACAGGTCAGAGGGATCACCATGAAATCCAGCGCCATTTCACTACATTACGCAGAAGGTAAACCTATCTGTGTTTTAATTAACTCGATTTTCATCTCTCCTGACCCACCCCTTCTCTTTCTGAATTAATCAAATGCCTCGGTTTCTTTGCTTTGTGTTCCATGCATTTCATTCTGGCATCTCCAAATGATCTGTTGTCAGAGTCAGGCTGTCCAGGCTTGGATGCAGATGAGGACCTCTGACTGGCTTGAGGGAAGAAGAACTGGCAGTTCACAGCTGCCTCCCTCTACCGGGTGACTGGATTTCTTCACAAGGAAAGTCAGGAGCCAGGACTTGGCTGGCTCATCCTTAGCCTTCCGTTTCCTAGCTGGATCCCTCTCTTGTGCTCCATGGCTGGCAGGCATATGAGACCTGGAGTCTTAGTTATGTAACTGTGGGTTGCTCTGACCACTGCTACCTGTTGCTCTGATCAGTACCATCTTGCTGTCCCCAAATACAGATATCATTCTGATAGTAGCACAGGAGTTCTCTAACAGAATTGTCAGACAGATGTCAGGAGCTATATGTTCACAAAAGGTTTGTATTGGTGAAAACATCCAGTAACTTAAATGTTAAGAAGAGATTGGCTAACTGAATGCTACATCCACACTGTGGAGTATTATATAGCCTTGAATGCTTAATTACATAGAATTATAATTCTATAGCTCATATATTTATAATTACATGAAAATGCTATGTTAAGAGACAGAAAAGCCAATTGCAGAGTATTTTGTGGGATATGAATGTGCATGTGGAAGGATACATTTTACACCACCACAGTAGATATTTTCAGAAACTAGATGATAAAATTTTTGCTTTTCAAAATACATATTTTTGTACTGATTGAAAACTTTATACGATATGTATATTTTGATATTTTGAAGAAAGTAATAAAGATTTATTTCCCTAATGGAGTGACCTGTGGTTCATCCTTCACAGCGTGGTATCTCTAGCACCCAGGGAGGCACTGTGTGGAGTGTGGCTATTTTTATTGACATTAGTCTTTAAATCATTTTTATATCAAACTAGTTTTGGGACTTTAAAGCACACTAATCTCCAGTGTTTAATATTTCAAGTACTGCTCCCTTTTTTTTTTAATGCTACCCCTTGTATTTTAAGGGATCTATTCCCATTCTGTGACCCAGAGAATGGGGTCCAAGAGCCCACCGTACTACTGTCTAGACTTGAAGAGAGTGTAACCTTTCATCTTTCTTTCATTCTGAGATTGCCTTGTGAGCTTGAAGATTCCTCTAGTGTCAGTTTTTGTTGCTGTGCTGCAAGTTTGTCTCTGCTCACCCTCACTGCCCTTAGCTACTTGATTCAGGTTTTACTTGCATGCCATGAAATCCAGCTGTTCCACATCCTCGTTGACTTTCTGATAGAGATGTGGAGAATGGCCGATAGAACCCGGGGAACTGAGTGACCTAACATGTTTTGTTAAACTCTAACTTTGGGAAGCTTGATCTTAGAATGTTCTAGATACATGCTTCTTTCTAGGTTGCACAGAAACAGAGAGGCAAGCTGCCTTGAGTTGGGGTGAGAATGGCTTGGTGAATGTATGTTAAAAATAACTAGAGATACTTTTCATGAAAATTTGAAAAAAAATGAGAATCTTATTGGAGTGACATTTTGTTTGTTAGTTTAGGGCCTCATAACCCATGCAGGTCAGAAACTCCTTATCCTCCTTCTTGTCTCTGCCTCCCTGATGTAGGGATTACAGCCATGCAGCACCATAGTTGCCTGTGTGTATAAAACAGACTGACCACATCAGGTCAGTTTATGCTGTGTCACCTTGTCTTCAGGTTCGGTTGTCTGGTTTCTAACTATGCTTTGATGCGTGTGTTTTTATAGGTTGCGCTACTTTTCCAGTCTCCTCCTTATACTCACCTGTCTCTGACCTCTCGTCCCTCCTCTTAGCTGTTCCTTTACCTCTTTTCTGTTGCTTACAGCTTTGTTTTCTTATGTTTCTGAACACATAGACTTAAGATGTGCCTCAACTTACGGATTGACTTTCTTCAGCTGCCTGGTCATCTACTCATATCAAAAAAAAACTGGAGTCAATAAATATCAAACATGTTTCTCTGTGGGCATTGACTGATAGCCAGAAGGGACTTTAGTCAAGGGCTCACCATACTTGACAACACAGAACTTAGCTGTCCTAATCTACCACAAAAGGATGAGTTAGGAACACTGTTGGACATTTTCTCAGAACTGAATACATTTCCTCTCTGTAGTTGAGTACTGATTCTCCAGAGTGGCGTTTTATGCTCTGAAGGTGGGACAGCCTAAAGGAGAACCTAGATGGAAGGAAGAGAGGGGAGATGCTGATGGTTAGAGAAACTCCACAAGTTGCCTCTATCACCCCCTTCCCATCCCATTTGATTGCCTTGGGGAATCTTTACTAAATGTTAAATCCTTTCTTCTGATGCTTAATGAAATGGATTTTTGGTTTGTTTAGTTATATTTTTCATTCTTTCCTTGGATTGAAATAGAAGGCCTTATTCTAGTTTAAAAGGATAAGCTTCCAATAATCTTGGAACAATCTAGAAATGATTGAAAACCATCAGAGTGATCCCAAGTTTCGCATCTTCCAGAGGCCCATTTCTTCCGTGGAAGCTGAAGTCTTGTATTTAGTTAGTTAGCCAGCACTTGTTGTAAATGCTAGGATCATATTGTGAAATCAACATTTCCGTTTCTTACCCATCACTCACATCCCTTATACAGAGGTACCATTGGTGTATCTTGTTATTTCAAGAATTGGGAAGCACTTTCCTCAGTATTCTAAGGTGATATAATGCCTTTGAATCTTTTAGAGCGTATGTATAGTAAGTATATTCAAAATTTAGACAATTTAAAATTCGTGGTCTAGTTAGTCCTTGAGTACTCTCAAAAGGCATATTGCTAACATTTCTCATAGTCATTTTTGAATATCTGTGAGGAAATATTGCCACCACAGAGCATTGCATTTTAAGTTACTTGGTCCTTTTTAAATATTTTAAATAAAATTGCAAGTTTATCTTTTTTGCAATAATGAATACTTACGTTTGTTATAGGATATTGGGTAAAATACAAGAATGGACTACAAATCACTCTTAATTTTGCTTCTTTATTTTTTTTCAGTTTTTATATTTAATCCACAGGCATTTTATGTGAGCATATGAGTATACACTGAAGTAAATATATACAGCTTATCTTCCCCCACACAATTCATGGATTCCAACATCAGTCAGATACTATTAGTTCTGGACTGGTGTTGGTGTTTACATCTCTGACTGAGACTATCTGGGTGGGACTGGGTAGACTAGAGAGTAAATTTCTCCCATCCACAGTATATCCCCAGCATATCTTTCCAACCCTAAGGTGAGGGCCAGTGCCATTTTGGCTTCATTGATTGATGCCATATGGGAATTTGCATTTACAAGAGTTTTGGTAATTTTACAAAAAGTCAACTTTCAAAATCATAAAATTCTATGCCGAATAAATTGCAGTAGAATATAGTTCGTAACTGAATTTCTTTGTCAATGTAGGCATATAGCTACCTCATTATTTGATTAAGTGGGGCACTTGGGGATCACCCAAGTGGCAGCCACTTGTGCCAGGATTTACTTTGATTGAGGAGATGGGAGACACAGCAAATTTCTGCAACGAGGCCCAGGTGCAGGGTCTTCTCCCTGGGGAAATGTGGTGAACAGGCACAGAATTCACACTCATGGTGGCTTCTGCCCTGTGGCTCTGTCTTAACTCTTCAGAGACTGAGCCACAGAGAATGGACTCCCTCAACTCCCCCACTAGGCTACACAAGGCCAGAGTGTACCAGAAAGTGTTTGGTATCACAGGGTTCCCTTTCCTTCTGCCTGTGTGTTAGTCTAAGAGGAGAGGATTCCCTTGTTCCTCATTTGACTGAAAGATCAGATTTTATTTCCCCTCTTATGACAATGGCTTTCTTCATTTTGTGAAGCATGTAGCTGATGCCAAGCTTAAGGTAAAACTTGGTGATGGTTGAATTCTGAGCTAGATGTCTCATGCATGGTATTGTTTAATCCTCACAGCAACCCTCTGAGATGGCTATCCTTATTTTACTTATGTGCAAACTGGACTTCGGAGATTAAGAGAATTTACAAAGGACAGTAGTTTCTAGAATACAGTAGCAGGCCTAGGAACCAAGTAATTACATTTCCAGTCTACTCGCTTGGCTCTGGAGTCTGTTGGGAGCTAGGCTAGGCCCTGACTAATTCTTCCTGAAGCTTCGCTTCCTTCCACCACAGATTTTCTGGGATTACTTTTGGACATCTTGTGGCCAGCATTACCCACATCCCTGTTGTCCTTGGTCACTGCCCAAGATGTCAGCCACATGGCCCAGCCTCTCTTAGGGTCTCGTTTCCATATTTCTTTGTGATTCTAACACCTCCCTCAACCTCCTACTATTCCTCTTCTACCAAAACTTCCTCTGCAGACTTCCCAAGACAAACACCAGCACACCCTCAACATCTCTGATGATGTTCCTCTTCCTTGTTCTCACCACACTGCTCTCCTTACGTTTCTTTTTTTTTTTGGTTTTTTTCAAGACAGGGTTTCTCTGTGTAGCCTTGCGCCTTTCCTGGATCTTGCTCTGTAGCCCAGGCTGGCCTCGAACTCACAAAGACCCGCCTGCCTCTGCCTCCCGAGTGCTGAGATTAAAGGCGTGTGCCACCACCGCCTGGCTGCTTATTTCTTTCATGTTCCTTGTCTTGGAATTAGGACATAGGGTTGTCATTCTTGCCCACATTCTCATCCAGTGCTAGTTCTCTCCTGTATTAAAGCTCTGCAGGACACATACAATTCAGTTGCTCTTTTTCATTAGTATTATGAACTCCTGCTGCGGCTCCCAGGGTACTGATGATTTGACCCCTGACATGACTTCTCCAGAGTAGCTTTTACCATCCGCTGAAATGATTTCTCTTACGGGCTGGCCTTTCAGTCACAGTTCTGCTTAGTTTTCTGCTTCCTTGCCTGCTGCCATGGCTCTTTCTGGATTCCAGCATCACCTGGAACTGACTCTCTTTGACAGTTCAGATTTAAATACTTGTGGTTGAGCGCAGTACAGCACATTTCTCCCACCTACTCAGAAAGCTGTGTACGGGATGACCTGAGCCTGTGAGTTTGAGAGCAGCCTGGACAGCATAGAGCTCATCTCAACAACGGAAGTTCAACATGTGACCTACAGAGAAGTTAAAAACGCACTCAGTCAATAACAACTACCACACTCCATTACTCCCTCCCTTCCTACGCTTGCCCCCCCTGCTGTTTTGCCCACATGGTGCGGTACCCGGTTTTTATTTCACAAGACTGAGTTTGTCAAGCCCCAGGTGCCTGTGTTACTTGGTCTCTGCCTTCTGCAGCACAGGGGTGTCGTTGACCATCAGTCTTCCCAGCATCCTCCTCCATCATCCATTTGCTTCCTTAATCCTCTGTAGTACTCCCCCAACCCAACAAAACTCCATCTTGAGAAACTATGTTCTCTACTCTTCTTCTTCCTCCTCCTCCTCCTCCTCCTCCTCCTTCTCCTCCTCCTCCTCCTCCTCCTCCTCCTCCTCCTCCTCCTCCTCCTCCTCCTCCTCCTCCTCCTCTTCTTCTTCTTCTTCTTCTTCTTCTTCTTCTTCTTCTGTGACTCCCCTTTCAGGGTGACGTAGCAGAGTGAAGTTCCAGCAAGTAAAGGATCATGATCATGTGGAGGTGTAGCTGCTTGATTAGTATCGGGACAAGAAACATTTGAAGAGAGGACGCTGATGGGAATGTTGAGGATGTAGCCACAGTCCTGATAGCTGGTGTTGGACTGGGATTATACTGAAGAGAACCCAAGTGAATGAAGTAAACCATAAGCTGCATTTCCGGGTCCAGTTTGTTGTCCATTGGAGGATGATCCAGAGAGGGCTTTTGGAGGGTTTATACAGCAGATTGTTTCCCCACTCCCCATTAGCAGAAATTGAGAGATTTCTACCATAATTAACTTCAGGTTATGGGACTTTCTTTCTCTCAGTTGCTGGGAACATAAAAAAAAAAGTTTGTCTTTTTAAGTTGTTGCTTGGCTTATTAGGTCAGTCTCCTGAAATGAGAAGGTTTGTTCAGAACGCTGGGCAAGAAGGCAGCAAGGGTTCTGTCCCTGAATGCTGCAGCAGGGATGGATCCCTGTGACAAACTGGAAAGTCCCCACCACCCTCCTGTCGCTTTGACACTTACTCCAGCAGCTTCAGAGAGCTGAGGAGGAAGAATTCTGTTACAGATTGGAAAGATCATTCAGCATACACACAAAAACTTTTAATTTATAGTTCTCATAAAAATTAATTCCCCAAAAAATAAATAAGCAAAACGGGCTGGGAGTATAGCTTGGTAGAGTGCTTGCTAACATACACAAGGTCCCGAGACCGGTCTTCAGCACCACATGATGGTCTGTTTGTGTGTGCCTATAAATCTTAGCGCTCAGATGGAGGCGGGAGGATCAGAAGTTCACACCTGTCCTTGGCTATGTCCCACGTTCAAGGCCACCCTGCAACACATTCCATCTTGTCCTTCATATTATGTGTGTGTATGTGTAAGTCCTATAACATTTTTATGTCTTTTAAAGTTTGATCCTCATCCACACATTAGTGGAAGACCTTTAATAGATAGGTTTTAAAAAGCAGCTCTGATTAAGTCACAGCAGAAGAGCTGTGCTTGTGGACTTCTCTCTACAGGATATGGAACTTCTTCCCCCCCCCCCCCTCCTCAACTCAGGTTGAAGTGACTTTGGAAAGCTTAGGCTGGAAGAGGCATCAGAAGAGGAGCTGGAAGGCCTGGCTCAGCACAGCTGCCTGTGCAACTGTTCACTGGCTGCATCCCTGCCTCCTGCCCATTAAATACGTTAGAGAAACTTCTGCTTCGGCACACGGATGCGCTCGTTGATTACGGCCATCTTTGGACATTTAACATGTTTGTGTGCTGTATGTTGCTAGGCTACCTGTGTCACCCTAACATATTTGTTCATATACTGTGCTTTTTCAGATTGTAGGTTTTTCCAGTAGAACACCTGGCGTAACACTAGCATTCTGGGCCCTTTTAGAACTGAATCTGCCCTCCCTTGAGTGAACCTCCCAAGGTCTGGAATTGGATGCATGATTAGGCAGACATGGCTAGGTGTGTGTTCGCTTTTCTCAGAGTTGCTAGAAGGTCTGGAGTCCCACTAATGGGTAAAGGCCAAGGTGGCCTGAGGTGGCTGTATAAATTCATGTTTAGAACCCTGAAGAAGCTGACAGAGGCTCAGACTCTGAGACTTCTCCAAGGACGGGGGAGTTCAGCAAATGAACAAGCATGTCTGGTTCCCTACCTGTGAAATACAGTCTGGGACACAGATGGAGCAGACTATGTGAAACACCAGTGCGTGACCTTGGCTAACTCTCTTACTTTTGAGGGCTTTAGGATGTTTATGCAGTGAAGGGTTAGACTGAGAGAATGCTGAGTGGTCAAGTCTCCCGGTTATTGCTTTGTGGGCCAGGGTTCTGGACCATGCTGGACTTGCTGTTTCCTTTGGCTTATTTGGTTGAGACCATGGTGCTTAATGGAAGATGATGACTGGAACCAGGCCTAAGAGAGCTGGCTGTAAAAGGCTTCATCCAGACACAGTGGGCCACTGGTCCAGGCGCTGCTGAATACTGAGTCCTTGGATATGGGGAGCCTTGTGTGGTGGGATCAGCAGAGCTCTGAAAATTTGCCTGAGAAGGCTGCGAGGTGAGGGGAACGGTGTGCTGAGGGAAGCAGTCTGTTGCTCACCAAGAGCGGTTTTTGTCCACTGAAACTCCAGTGTACTTGGGATTCCTCCTTGGAGCCCAGCTTCTTAAATTGTAGCTTGTGACCCCATATGAGATGACGCAACTAAATGTGGAAGTAGTGAAAAGTGTGGTGATGGCAGTATGGCTCCTGAATGTGCAGTAACCAAGAAGTAATTCAAAGCCAAAACGGAAGAAAGCCAAGGAGTCTGTGGCAGCGCTCCTTTGTGCTGCATCACCGCAGCTTTGGCCCTGAGCACACAGTGTGTACTTCGTACATGTCGCCATGCCACACGCTGCCAGTGGATGCTGCCCGGGATGCCTCGGCTCACGCCAGAGGCTGTTCTACACTATGAATTCCAGTGTTTTTGCTGTACACGTGAAGTTGTTTCCTTTCATGGAAACAGATTAGTCATCCCTTCTCAGGGAAGTATCAAATCAGTATATCTTTGGATCATATTGGGTTAGGAGTTTTTATTTTAAATATCGCCGCTTAAGATACGACTTAGGTTTCCCAAAAAATTGTTCACTAACTGTGGGCTTGGAATTTAGACAGAACTCCCAACTATTTCTGAAATGGCTCTAAACATATTTCTGACATTTTTGTAGCAGTCATTTATATGAAGTAGTGTTCTTAGCAATGACAGTTATGAAATCAAAGTATTGATCAGTTCTGAAAAAAAATTGAAGATGCTATGTGCCCTATACTCTCCAGCATTTAATTCCTGATGTAAAACAGATCAGTACATCTATCTCATTAGTATGCACATTTGTTTTGATTGTTGATAAGTAGTAAAGGTATATGTATACTAAAGAGATGTCTTAAAATAAATTGGTCTATGAGTTCTTGTCAATAAATGTTTGGTGTGTACTTCCCGTATCCTGGGGGAGGTGTAAACATGCCTTGGGTGAAAAGGGATCCTGAATGGAAGATTTAGGCAGGTGACTGAAAAGCACAGGGAGTCAGGTCCTAGCAATCCAGCGGCTTACCGTAGTGGAGTCTTGGCATGTGGAGGGCAGCATGCTGTCTGAGTTAGTGGTTGAAGGTGTGGTCTCTGAAATTGAATGCTTTTTACAACTCTCAGCTTCTATTTATCCATTTAGACTGGTTTAGCCCTACAAACCTTGAATTTGAGATCCCTCCCAAGTTACAGGCATGTGCCACCCCACCAGGCTGCCTCTGCCATTTTGATTGTGGGGCTCAGAGTGAGTTTCTAGCTGGATGTCCTAGAGATGGGTATTTTTATGTGCTCTTGTATCCATCTCTGAAAAGGGGGCTAATATTGACTTCTACTGTGGAGGGCTGAAAAGAACAAGATAGACTTAGAACAATGGCAGACACAGAAAGAACAGGATAGACTTAGAACAAGGCAGGCACGGAAAGAACAGGATAGACTTAGAACAATGGCAGGTACAGAAAGAACAGGATAGACTTAGAACAATGGCAG
>CABHPQ010145543.1:0-21798 GCA_902168405.1 Peromyscus aztecus
GAAAGAAAGAAAGAAGAAAAGAAAAGAAAGTCTTTCAGATGAATCTAGGAACATCCCCTTTGTGATCTATAAAATTACTTTTGAGACAGTCACTCTCTGTAAACCAGACTGGCCTCGAATTCAAAGAACTCTACCTAGCTTTATCTCCCAAGTGTTAGGAGATTATATATATATAAAATGTATATGGGTGTGGGTTTGTACACCCAAGTACAGTGCCCATGGAGGCCAGAAGAGCGCATCAGACCCCTTGGAGTTGGGGTTACAGGCAATCATGAGTGGCCAATAGCAGGGGCTGGGAACTGAACTCAGGTGGTACTACTTAGATGTATTACTGTGCCATCTCGCCCGCCCTCAATACACAGATTTAACTAATGAAAAGTTAGCAGATCTTTTTTTTAGAAATTTTTATTTCAGTGTGTGTGTGCATGTGTGTGTGTGCGTGTGTGTGTGTGTGTGTGTGTGTGTGTGTGTGTGTGTGTGTGGTCAGAGAACAACTTTTGGAAGTCTCTCCTTCTACCACCCGGGTTCTAGAGCTCAAACCCAAGTTGCCAGGCAAGGGCTTTTACCGGCTGAGCTATCTCGCCAGCCCCAGATGCAAAAATCTTTAAAGACAACTTCTCAGAGATACCTGGTGTGTGGTTTCTCAAAATAACCATCCAATAACCAGTCTGGCAGAGATATGTGTTCTGGGGTGACAGAGCCTGCTCACTTACGGTCTTATTTCAGGATGCTCTGTCCCGAGAGACGGCATTATCGGAAGAGGGAATTTGGGAGTGGGATATGTGCTGGGAGAGGACAGGACTCAGGAGAGGGACTGAGAGCCACACCTGTGGAAGACAGCTCTCAGTGGAAGGTGGTCCCAAGGGAGGGAACTGAGCACACCAGTCACCCACAGGGGAAGGCCCCTGGTTTCCAAGGTTCCCTCCCTGAGGAACCCTGAGCTAAAGCTATTGTTTGCATTTAATATTATGCTTTGTTTCATTTTGTTTGTTTTGCTAAGTCCTAACTAGAGCCTGGCAGCTTGTAAGGAAAAAACAATTTTCCTAGATTTAGAAGCGGCTGGGACCATGAAATCATGTAAAATACCGAGTTCCTTCCCAGCTCTCAACCACAAAGCACTGAGGCTTGGAGTACAGACTGAGAACAGGCCAGGGTGGCGGGTGGGTTAGGGAATCGGAATACTGGGAATGTGTTGGTTCTCTCAGTCCTTCAGTGAAACACTCTAGTAAAGGTCACCTTATAGAAACGCTCCTTAAATGTTTACTTTTTGATTCCATGTGTCCACAATATAGAAACTGTATTTCTTTGAAATACAGGCAGACTTAGGAATACAGGTGTCTTGTGACAGGAAGTGTAAGCCTGGATCTGCCATGTTTGGGTTGGACTTTAAGCAGGCTTCCTTTATTTTCAGTTCATCCAAAGATGAATGAGAATTATAAATCTGTTAAGATGTCAGAATTATCCAATGAACATTAAAAAAAAAAAATACAGGTCCAGGTGAGGCATGTTCTGTTCTGTTTTGGTGGTACCTGGGATGGAATCAAGGACCTCATATCTGCTAAAAAAAATGATCCACCCTGAACTGAATCCTCAACCCTAGTATCCTCTTTAAAAGCCAAACTTTACACACAATTGCATGGACCTGTAATATCTGATTCTTAGGGAGCTTAGGCAGAAGGGCCTGGGACTGCAGTCCAGCTGTTGAAGACCAGCCTGGGCAGCACAGCAAGACCCTAGACTCACTTCCTAAGACAAAAATGTTATGACTGGTATGTGGGGAATTACTGAATGATAAGACATTTATGGTTTTACCATCTATAAATTCCTGGTACAGTATCCCAGCTAGGCAAAAGTAGTCCTTTCCAGGATGTGCTTCTATTTGCCTACACTAAAATGCATAAGAACACTGGTTTGGTTCAAAGGTAGGAATAGACTTCTTTCTTGGCAGAGAGATTTGAGATCTCATGTAGGGATACTAATGTAGGCAATGGCGATGGACCTGAGAATCTGAGGTCAGGCATAGAAGACTGGTACTTAATAGAAACTTCTATGATAAGGACATGATGGGACTTTAAAAAACATGCCAGTGGCACATTTGGTCAAAGAATCTTCTTGTACACTGTGAAGATGTGTCTTTGTCAAGGTGTGTTCTGATTGGTTTAATAAAGAGCTGACTGGCCAATAGTTAGGTTAGGCAGGACTTCTGGGCAGAGAGAGAGGAAGAGGAGATGAACTGAGATGCAAGAGAGATGCCAGAAGACGTGGAGAGGAAACAGGAGGTGCAAGATGAAAGAGAGGTAAAAAGCCATGAGGCAAAACATAGATTAATATAAATGGGTTAATTTAAGTTATAAGAGCTAATGGAATAAGCCTAAGGTATAGGCCGTGCTTTCATAATTAAAAGTAAGTCTCTGTGTCATTTTTTTGTGAGCTGACGGCCCAAAGAAAAATCCATCTACACCTACACCTGCTGCATGGACACAAGCTTCAAAGCAACCCAAGGCTCTTTTGAAAAAGGAAGAGTGGGGCTGGAGTTAGCTCATTTACGTAACAGTGTTCCAGGCCCTGGGTTCCATCCCCAGGAGCACAGAAAAAGGAGGAGGAAGAGAGAAAAAGAAAAAGAAAAAGAGAAAAACAGAAGAAGAAAGGGAGCTAAGCATGTTTAACAAGCTAAGACACTTAACAGCTTCGCAGTTGAGCATCTGAGGCACAAAGTGAGTTGAGGAAGAAACACTGGCCACAGACACAGCGTGGACATTGCTCACAGACCTTCTGAGGTTCACTGTACAGAAACCTTAGATCTCAGTCCAGCTACTGGGGGTTGACTGGTTATTTTTTTCCTGCACTCCCTGGCAGGTGGCAATAGAGGAATTTTTAATACGACTATTAATAGAAGTTATGCATTAGGGAATGTCTAGTAAATTAACTAATACAGATACTGTCCGGTGATCATAACTTATGCTGACTAAGGCTGATCTCTTCTCTCTCTCTCTCTCTATATATATATGTGTGTGTGTGTGTGTGTGTGTGTGTGTGTGTGTGTGTGTGTGTACATATATGCAATGCCAGCAATTTTTGATGTGTCAAGGGCATGTTAGTTATATGCCTTTCCACAGCATTGCTCTATATTCAAAGACTTTATTTGAAAATAAGCCCCCTAGAACCACATCCCTGCCATCTTAGCACTCTGGAGTCCAGCCCTGGCTACATATTGAGATCCTGTCTCTAAACCTAAGGAAAGGACGGGGGTGGGGGGGGGGGGCAGGGAATGATTCAATATAATAAGCCTACTAAAGCATAAACTTCATTTAAAATTATAATGCAATCAGATCTTGTTTGTCTGAGACAGGGTATCATATAGTGTGAGACCAAAACAGGAAGAGTTTACCTTGCAGGTTAAGGGTTCTGTTTGCAGTTAAGACGGTTAAGAATAAGTTCCTGTTTTTCCTGTGTTAAGTCCTTGCAAGTTAAGATTCCTATTTGTAATTAAGAAGTTCCTGTTTGTCCTGTGCAGGTTAAAGCTTCTATGTGTAGTTCAAGAATAAGCCCCTGTTTGTCCTTGTGCTAAGTCCTTGCAAGTTAAGGTTTCTATTTGTAATGAAGAATAAGTTCCTGTTTCTTAGATCTCATGTAAACTGCTTGCAACCCCACTCACGTGATGTATATCCTCAACTTTGTTCCTTCCTTTTCATTGTATCTTTCTAACAATGTGTAACAGCCAGCTCCTCGCCCCTGGGAACACCTTATCTCTCTTACAAAAGGAACCTCAAGAGGCCATCTGAAGATGCTCTCTCAGATCTCGACTTAGGGTGATACAGCTGGCTGGCTAGTCCCAATGCACCTGAAAATACAGCTTGCTATAATTGGACGACTGTGGATTTGGTCTTTTCTCCTCTCAAGTTTAACAATAGTCCAGGCTGGCCTGGAACTCACTGTGCAGTCAAGGACAACCTTGAACTCCTGATCCTCCTCCCGCCTCTACCTTCCAAGTGCTGGGATTACAGGCACGTGCAGCCATGCCTGGTTTATTATTAGATTATTATGTTTATTCATTTATTCAGTGTGTGTGTGTGTGTGTGTGTGTGTGTGTGTGTGTACATGTATGGAGTTCACAGGACAGCTTGCAGAGTTGGTTCTCTCCTCCTACGGTGTGGATCCCAGGAATTTGAACTCAGGGCAGTGGGTTAGACAGCAAGTGTCTTTTCACTGAGCCCAGTGATCAGATTCTTAACAGCATCCGATGGCATTCTGTCCTGCAGGGAAGCATTTAACACTCCCCACCGGGCTTTCTCCCCATCCCAACTTCAATGTGCCACGATTCATCGGGTGATCTTGTTAAAACGTAGACTTTGATTCAGTCAGTCTGAGCAAGGCCTGGGATTCTGCCTAACATGATCCCAGCTGGTCTGTGGCCTGCAGTTACTAGGAGGATACCGGGTGGCTGCCCTGGGCAGAGGCAGACATTCTGCAAAGTCAGAGGTTTCCAGCCTTACACCTAATTACTCCTTGGACCCTATCCTTATCTATCTATGATTACTTCTAAACAATTGACAGGACTCTTAAGTGGGATTTCCACCCTTCTAAACATTCTGGGAAACAGAATAAGGACTCCCCTCCAGTTTGACCCTCTTTTTAGCTAAGTCCTTCCTTGTACAACTCCAACCCATCCCTTATAATTCGTGCCCCCCACCTATCATTTAGTTCTTCCTCTTCCTCCCTCCCATGTAATCCAATCCTAGCATAGGAAACAGCTGCAGCTGCCATGTGCCAGCCTGTGGTTTGCCCTTCTCAGTAGGGTTGTAAATACCGATGTATGAAGTAGTTATTATTTTAACCTCCGAGTTACTTGTTTGGAAGGAGTCTGGTGGAAGATCCACCTCGGCTCCCTTCCCCATCTCTTTCCCTAAACCTGCCCCTTCAAAGCCCACCAAATGCAGCTCCTCCCCCAGAGAGGCTCAGGATGACTCCTACAGGGGATATATAATTGGCATCCCAGAAAAGAGACTCATGGTTCTTCTGGTCTCATCCCCTTCTCTTCTCTGCAGGGGCCGGGGAATCACCAGGGGCTTTTCCTGATTTGGTCTGATTCGGTTTGTTGCGATGGCGGAGAGGCCTTCAGGAGGCCTAAAACTTAGCATTACTGACAAGGAATTGAGACCCAATGGGTTAAGTACATTGCCTGAAGCTATTTGATTAAGTACAAATACCAAGAGGTGAACCCAGGCTGTCCTACCCCAAAGTCCAAGTTCCTGTCCCACTGTGATATAGGAAGCTGGGTCCTAGAACGACCCTTCTGCTCTCTCTGGGATGACAAGGGCTCTCCCTTCCTCTCCTCAACCTAAATTAGATCTGCTCCAAACTCACTCAGGCTACTTGTTATCTCTCCTCAGCCTGGACTAAAACTGCACTAAATCTCAGACAGCCACATAAAATATACGGCTTTGTCTTTGAATATCTTCAGCAGTTGAGGAGTTGGCCAAACCGGCCTCTGAGATTCCCACCGTCTCCTTGCCAAATCTTCCAGCCGAACCCCTTGGGATTGCCTTACCACTTCCTCCCATTCATTGCCTTCCTTTGCTCTCTAAAACCCTGGCCTCCCGCATCAAAAGGTATTTTCAGAGAAAGCTAGGGAACCAACCATTTATTAGTGTCTTCACAGGCACAAGGGTTTTTAGGAAGTTGGCATTGTAAGCCTTATCTCAGGGAGCTGTGGGCTCAAAGATAAATGGCTGCTAAGGAAAGGAAGTGGGGATAAGGGGTGTGTGTGTGTGTGTGTGTGTGTGTGTGTGTGTGTGTGTGTGTGTTCCAGACTGGAAGAACAGCAGAGTTACTCAGTAAATGTTTGCTGAGGAGCTAATAAAGAGAAAGGTACATAAAAGTCCACCGGGGATCCAGGAGAGAGCTCCCTGCAGAAGCTCTGGCCTCCCTCACTGCCTTTTATGCAACTTTAAGAAAAGACAGTTGAATTTTTTTTTTAAATAAATGTTTAATTTATAGTGTCTCCCTTCCTCTCTTAGCCATATGGGTTGTTTTTTTTACCTTTGGTTAGATACTTTAAAATCAAAATACTCATTAAACCAGATGCCACTTAAAGAAGAAATCTATAGTGCAGTGGTGGCCCACATCTTTAATCCCAGCACTCGGGAGGCAGAGGCAGCCTGGTCTACAGCGTGAGTTCCTGGACAGCCAGGGCTGTGCAGGCAAACCCTGTCTCGAAAAAAAAGGAAAGAAAAAAAGGGAAGAAAAGAAAAAAAAAGAAAAGAAGGGGAAAAAAGAAAGAAATCTATGATTGGAGGACATGGTTAACTTGCTTATGTAGACTCGCACAGAGTTCAGAGTTCATCCATCTGGCACTGCTATGCCATCCTTGGGATCTGGTCCCTGATCCCTGGAGCACAAACAGGGATGGGAACTGGGCTCAGATGATTTATTTTATTAAAGACAAAGTCTGTCTGTGTATCCAGGCTCTCCTCAAATGCTGGAATGACAGGTATACGGCACGATGCTCAGAAACACCTAGAATTTTTGATGGTGGGTTACACGACTTTGTGTGTGTCATACAGGCCCACAGCTGGGTTACAGGACTTTGTGTGTCATTGTAGGCCCACAGCTGGGTTACACGACTTGTGTGTCACAGCAGGCCCACAGCTGGGTTACACGACTTTGTGTGTCACAGCAGGCCCACAGCTGTCTGTGCAGCTCATTTTCCTGTCTCCACTCTCAAGGCCTTCATGGGTCTGAATTATGGGAACTATGGCTTGCTCTTTTAAATGTGAGCAAGCAAGGTAATAGCGAAGGAGCTTTGGAGTAAAGTTTACACCCCGGGGAAGTCTGAAATTGTCTGATAACTTTGCAACTCTGAATAGAATAGAGTAGAGTAGAATAGAGTAGAATAGAATAGAATAGAATAGAATAGAATAGAATAGAATAGAATAGAATAGAATAGAATAGAATAGAATAGAATAAAATAGAATAGAATAGAACAGAATAGAAGACTGTAGGAGAGCTCCCTGCAAGGCCAGTGAATGGGGGCCAAGTAGCTAATTCTTCCCCATCTGCTGAAACATCTCAGTATCTCTTGGAGTGGGAAACAGGAGCTTCTTGACTATGGAGAGTCTAATGACACACAGAAAGAGCAAGATAGAGGAGCTAGCATGGGTGTTTAGTAGGAAATGTTTGAGCTTTCAGACAGTAAAATGTGGACTAAGAGTATGGTAAGTGTTGGAGCCAAGTCCTTTAGCCAGTATAGCTTCATGGGTGGGAGATGTAGCTTCGTTGGTAGAGTGCTTGCTAATATGCACCTGGGGTTTAATCCCAGGTACTACATAAACTGAGCATGGTGGCACACACCCATAGTCCCAGCACTTGGGAGATAGAGACAAGAGCATGTAAGGAGTTCAGGATTATCTGTGGCTATGTTGTGAGTTTGAGGCCAGCCTGGGGTTTCTGTCTCAAATAAAACACAGTCTAGCATCACACTAGAAAAAAACAGGTCCTTACTCACAGAACATTTTAAAAGTGTCCTGGATACAAGCTAGGAGTCTGTATTTAACATAATCTCCAGCTATTCAGTGACGGGTTGAGTACGCAGCTGTTAGTACATTGTTTTTGCCCCACAAAGGCAGAGGTTGTGTCTTGCTTACTTTTTCATCCTTGATGATAGTTCAGTAATAACCCACGGGGCTCTTATCAGTTTGGAGTAAGCATTTATTTATTTATTTATTAAAGATTTATTTATTTTTATGTGTATGGATGTTTTGGATGCATGTCTGTCTGTGTACCACAAGTGTGTCTGGTGCCACGGAGGCCAGAAGAAGGTGTCAGATTCCCTAAGACTGTAGTTACAAACAGTTGTGAGGTGCTATGTGAGTGTTGGGACTCAAACCTCGGTCCTTTGGGAGAGCAGCCAGTGCTCTTAACCACTGAGTCATCGCTCCAGCCCAAAAGGTGCAAGGGAGGGGACCTGCTAACACCCCCAAAATGGGCATGCCCACTTCTTCCCATATAAAAGCGACACCTTTCCAGTGTCACACATGTACCTCTCCAGCTGACAGAGAAAGACAGTTTGAAGGGAACATGAGAGTAAAGATAATGGGAACAGACTCCGACTCTGCAGATGTCAACTTCCGGTCTCACTTCTGCTGACTCACTCCCTGCCTCCCAGATCAGTGTCTTTGCTCAGGCTCAGAAGTTAGGCCAGGTGACAGGTGAGTGATGGAGTCTCAAACCTTGCCCAGGAATCTAGCTCAAAGGCATCTTGTCTGTCATCATGCCATCTCAGCGAAATGAGAGTCATCCATCTTTCTGGATATACAGGAGACTTCAAGTTCAAAGAATGAGGAACCTGAAGGCTCTGAAGCCTGGAGAAGCAAATATCCCAGATAATAAAACACCGGGAAGGGGAGGTTTCCAGAAATTCATGTGTTATGGTTTGAATCCACTGGGAGAAACCAAGACAGACTCAGTTCAAATTTAGATTAGATGAATTCATTCTTACCGCTGGCAGAAGGGCGACAGCCTTAGAGTCACTACAGCACGCCATGCGGGAGGGGGGCTTAAGGTGGAGGTTTTAAGGTGGACATCAGAAAGATGAGCATTCCATGGAATCCACAGCTGGGCAGGAACATTGTTTTACTTCCTTTCCCGCTATATAGTAATAAAAAAACCATTCCATCCCTTTCCCATAGCAATAAGCAGGTTTTACAGAAGCAAAGGCAGCTGTTAATACCTCACAGCCCATGATCCTATTCTTATCTCACCTGCAGGCCACTAGGATCTCCAGGCATTCCAGAGCAAGAGGTCAACGGCCCTTAAGGGATGACTGGCTCTGTATTACGTTTCTTTAGTCATCACGGGGGAACCTATGTAAATTATTACTCAGGTCTGAGCACTCTAGTGACTGGGATAGAGCAGTTCATTTCTGGGCAGGCAAAAACACAGTGCCATCACGTTAGGGCTGGCTGTCACGTCCCCACATATGACTCCCTTGTAAACCCACTGAGGCCCCTGAGGGCAGGGGCTGGGAATCCAGGTTCAGTGCCTACCTCTGGGTCAGAAGCTCACTTCTCAGTGTGGCAGCTCGGTCCTGGGCCCTTTGTATATGTCCTCAAAGACAGAAGAAGTGACTTTGGGGCTTCACTGTCTGGGACTGTCCCACAGGACCTGTAGCCACGTCCCTCCCTGCCTGCTCTTTACGGAACTGGCCACAGAGCCTCCTGACCTCAGTATGTGACTCCAAGCAGTCGTCTCCATAGAAACAGGACGGCCCCTGAGCAAAATGACAAAGTCACACTCTGTGGGTGGGGCTAAGTTGTGTCTCTGGGCCTGGAGTCAAAATTGAAGTCACTGTCAAAAGGCCAGAGTGAGCCTGGGCAAATCCTATCAGTTCTGCTTCCTAATATTATCTAGACTCTGACCACGAGACTTAACTCTTCTGTCCTTGACTCCTGCACTCTTTTAAAAAGTGAACCCATCAAAACTCAGTTCAGGCCGTGGCAGTAATGGTGCACACCTTTAGTCCCAGCACTTGGGAAGCAGAGGCAGGCCGATCTCTGTGAGCCAGGTCTACAGAGCGAGTTCTAGGACAGCCAAGGCTACACACAGAAACCGTCTCAAAAGAAAAAACAACCCAAAAAAAGAAAGAAAGAAAAAAAAAAAACCTCAATTCACATCATGTCCCTCTTCGACCCCTCCAGGGTTGGATATGGGTGCTGGGATCTGAATTCAGATCCTCAGGTTTGCACAGCAAACACTCTCCCCACTGAGCCATCCCCCGGTCACCACACTATCCTGTTTTCACATGATTGTGTGAGCCTAGAGACCACATTGAACATTCAAGTGTCCGTTTTCATTCTTTGAGATTCTTTCCCCTATGCAGGAAGGTGGGCTCTGCTGGCTGGCATGCTGGTACTTGGAATATCCTACCCTCCACTCAATAGGTCACGCCAAGGCAAAAACTGGACCCAGTGGATTTGGTCTGTTCCTTTTTACTAGAAAGGCAGATCTAAATACAGATATGTGTTCTTGTCTATGGCTGTACCACCCTGAACTCGCCTGATCCCATCAGATAGCCACAAGGTGGAACTGGAGCCCCAGAGTCTGGCCACAGGTACCCCAGGCCAATGGGTAAGAAATTCTGCAGTTGCTGTGGAGACCAGAAGCATCACTTCACAATGACAGAGAAAACCACATAGCTGTAGTTCACAGCAGCAGCCCTATCCCAGATCCTATCCCTTAAGGCTACCTGAGTATCCAAGTCCCAGGTTTTATGTGGCCATCTTTTTTTTTTTTTTTTTTGGTTTTTCGAGACAGGGTTTCTCCGTGTAGCTGTAGCTTTGCACCTTTCCTGGAACTCACCCTGTAGACCAGGCTGGCCTTGAACTTACAGAGATCTGCCTGGCTCTGCCTCCAGAGTGCTGGGATAAAAGGTGTGTGCCACCACCGGCCCGGCTGTGGCCATCTCTTATTCCTCCAATGAGATGTTCCATTCTGATTTTGGTTCTCTTTTGCATGCTAGGGACCAATCCCAAACCTTGTACCTGCTACCAGCGTGTTTAACCACTGAGCTACATCCCAGCCCTAATATGCCCTGTTTTGAATAAGATACGTCAAGTAGCTTTCAAATACTTCTAGCCAAGGGAGCTTGACTCAGAAGTGAGGTACTGACCTAAGACCATGCAGGCTGAGAAGCATGAATGAATGGGGCTCATTCATTTCTGTGGGTGCCATTTCACTAGGGCTTTTTTTCTTCTAGGCAGGGCAGGGATGTGCAGGGATCCACCACCAGACCCATCGTCTCACTTCCGCTTTTTCCACACGGGGCATTTTGCTATGGAAAATGAGGCCAGACTAACATTCAGAGCAGCTGGGAAGTTGGCTGAGGATAAGGGAGAAGCAGAGAGAGGTCAGCATTGCTCGGAGTGTCAGAATGAGGCATCGCTGGTGAGTACAGTTTTTTACTGAGTGTTAAGTTGTAGCGGGAGCAAGTAGAGCCAGCCATCTCCATAGTGACAAGGCAGACAGAGACAGGTAAGAGAGAGAGGCCAGTCGGGAGAGCGAATAGCTTAGTCTTTTAAATGGGGCTTTAGCCACAAGATTCCCAGATCCGAACTGCGTCCCTCATCAGGGACACTGTACCTCCCAGGCTTGGTCCAGCAATGCAATCCAGCCAGGGTGAGACCTGGAAAAGTGGGTCCAAGGTTTCTGTGGGCAGATCCATTCACGGCAGCTGCTCCCTTGGAACCGCTTGCAGACTGCAGTTCCCGAAGCTCTGTCTATTGACTCTGTTTATTTCTCTAATTTGTCAAGGGCTGTCTGCATACTCCAGCCTGCCTCCTAAGCGCTCAGCCTCTGTTTCACCTCACAGGCTTCACCGATTCGATTAGCACACTTTATACTCCATCTTCAGAGTCATTAATGAAAATACTGCTGAATGCTAAGCATAAGTCAGGTCCCTGGGGCCTGACGCCCCTTCATCCTCTAGCCTAGCTAACAATCTTCATTTCTGATCATCTTCACCTATTGTTCCAGGATTCTTCCCCCCTTCTCTTCTCATTCACTCATTAATTCAATCACTCATTTGTTCACTTGCTAGGATGGAGACTTGGATCAGGACATCATGTGCAAGAAAAAAAAAAAGGCTTAACTACTTACTGCAAGCTATTACTATGGTGAGGTGCCTTGGGGAAGCAAAGAAGTACTGGATAGACTCTGGCCCTCAGCAATAAAAATGGAAGCCTAGCAGCTGCTGCTGACAGAGTGCTCTCCAGGTGCCTGGCTAATATTGTACAGATAGTAAGAAGCCCATACTGGACACGACCCACACTACTGAGGCAGCTGTTGCTCAGGATTAAAACTACTGATTCTAGCCGGGCGGTGGTGGCGCACATCTTTGATCCCAGCACTTGGGAGGCAGAGGCAGGCGGATCTCAGTGAGTTGGAGGCAAGCCTGGTCTACAAAGAGAGTTCCAGGACAGCCAGGACTGTTACACAGAGAAATCCTGTCTCAAAAAAACAACCAAAAAAAAAAAAAAAGACCCTTACTGATTCTCAAGTCAAAGCGCTCATCATGGCTCTCTCACTGGCTTCTCTGCCTGGAGTGGCCCTTTGTAAAATGAGGATACTCTTTCCTCAGAGGGCTGTTGTAGGGACTTAAATTATTCAATAAGATAATGGAGAAAAGATATTTGAAGTACTGCCCAGCATATAATATGCATTCGATAAATGATGGTGATTATTATTTAATGTAATACAACTGTCCCATGTCAGGTATTGCAATCTGGGTTCTGCCAGCAAGAAGGCTGATTCTTAGGCTAATTTACCCAAAATTCTATGGATGATCATGAGTTGATAAGACCACTCTACCAACTCCAGACTGTTTGATTCCAGATTTCGTTTTTTCTCGCTGCAACCTGGAAAGAAAGAAAACATGCATCAATAATTATTTCACAAGCTGGAAAAGCAAAGGGGATGCAAAGCACAGGACATTCTCACCACACAAAGCACCAGGTGGTGGTGATGATGAAGATGAGGAGGAGGGGGGGGGACAGAACAGTCATGGTGATGATAATGGTGGCGGCGGTGGCGGTGGCGGTGGCAATGATAAGGACAAAAGCCTGCCTGCCATATTAAAGTTTAAAAGAAATGTTAAGATGCCAGAAGACAGAAAGGAGTTATTTATTACATGCATAGGCAGGGGCTCACTCTCTGGCTCAGGTTGCAGTCCTCCCACTTCCATATCAGAAGTGCTGGGATTGTGGGTACGCGCCACCACACTTGGCTAGGGAGGGCTCGTTTCTGGGCAGAAGAATAGGTGGAGACCTTCATGGAGGCAGTGGCACTTGAATAGACTTGGAATGGATAGGAAGGACAAGAATGGATAGGAAGGCCGGGCGGTGGTGGCGCACGCCTTTAATCCCAGCACTTGGGGGGCAGAGGCAGGCGGATCTCTGTGAGTTCGAGGCCAGCCTGGGCTACAGAGTGAGATCCAGGACTGGCTCCAAAGCTACACAGAGAAACCCTGTCTCGAAAAACCAAAAAAAAAAAAAGAATGGATAGGATTTAGACACAGCAAGGAAAGAGACACCCTACGGAGAGAAAAAAATTTCATGAACAGAGATATGCAGACAGGAATGCTTAGGGTGTGTCTAGAAATTTCATCTTGGCTCCAACACGGTAGGTGAAAGGAAACAGCTGAGGCCGGGCTAGGGAAGAAGGAGTCCTAGCTACATTAATAAATGAAGCCTTGGAAACACATTGGTCAAGGCATAGAGACGTCTCAATGCTCAGTCAAGGGAAAGGCCAGAGTTCTTATGCAATGGGTATTGAGGGTAGAGACTAAGCAAGACTGCCGTGTAGCCAACTCGCACGTATCTAATTACAGATGGTTAAAAACACTAAAGTGTTTTTGGTTTTTTTTTTTCCCCAGGCTGGTAAATGGCACCTCCTTGAGTCACCCGAGACCTCCTGCTCTGACTACAGGACCTCCTTGACAGCCTGCCATGAAATGATTAACGCCCGGCACTATTCATGAAAAGTTATCATTTGACAAGGGACTTGGGGGTACTTTTGCTAGTATTTTACTCAAGATTGAAAAAAAGGATGGGGTGGGGGGGCAGGTAGGGCGTTGCTGCTAGAGTATGGAAAAGCCAACCGAGTGACCAGTACACACCAGCCTTGGCTATTACTTACTTGGTCGAGCTCCCTGCCAGCAACTCTCTTCCTGCTGAGTCACTAGGGCTGCAGTCTACTGGGCCACCTGACTGACCTGTTGTGTGGGAGTCTGTCTCCTTCTTCCTGAGCCCATGGAGAAAGGGTCTGTATGGAGACTCGGGCATTGCCGTCACTTTAGGTATAGATCTGACTGTTCTTTTGAGTTCCTGGGTTTTCTGTGGCCCCTAGCATCTGATTGACCTGTTCCTGTCATTAGCTCGGCAACGCTGTAGAAGATACCAGAGTATAATCCCTCCGAGTTGCTTCTTGGCAGCTTTTGCTCAGACATATCTCCAGGTACCTCTCCACTCCTCCCAGAACAGCACCCTTGGGCATGAGTTCCAACTAAGGAGAGGATGCTTTGGGTCTGCTCTAGCCTCCACTGTATATAACTTTTCCTATTCTAAGCAGTAGCCTTCATCATCCCTACGGTTAAGCTTGGTTTGCTCCCTCCCCCAACCCCACCTCTCCACCTCCCCCATCCCACCCCCCATTACCTCCTCCAACCTACATTTTACGAAAGAGAACCATAAGCAGGGAGGGAAGGGTCCCCAGGCAGAGCAGTGTCTGGTGAGAGTGGAGTCCCCAGCCACTCTGCACTTGTGTGACTCTGGAGACCACAAACATGAGTGATGCTCCAGGATGAACGGTGCTCATGAACCCTTTGTGTGGGGGCCCTATGTGTACCATCTAGTACCCCGCCCTTGAAGAGACGGTCTGCTATCGAGACAGGACCCAGGAAGGATGTCCTGGGTCAGCAAATTGGCTCACTTGCAGGGTGAAGATATTATTTCTCTTTCAAATTATTTTGAAAATTAGATTATTTATCCGTTTTATTTTATGTACGAGTGTTTTGCCTGCATGTATGTCTGTGCACCATGTGTGTGCCTGGTGCCCTCAGGGGTCAGACGAAGGCCTTGTACCCCCTTCCTATAGGCTCCAATTCCACCTCCCCGCTCTCACACAGGTTCCAGCTACCCACTCTGGTGTGCTTTCCCAGGGAAACACATTTCCTCCTGGACCCCTGACAGCCGCACAAGCTCTCCACTCCTCTCGGTCACTAGCCTGCTGCTGGTCCCGCAGCTCCATCCAGACAGGACTTCCTACCTCAGTGGCGCTCCTTTCCTGACAGTGCCCCCAAGTACCAGCCTCTGTGCTAACTAGGCCCTCTGGTTCAGCCCTTCCTGGTCACCACTCATCACTACCCCCACGGCTGCTGACTCAGCATGTTGGTGCATACTTTAACTCCCCCTGAAAGCGGAGTCATTATGGAGCTGTTGAGGTCTGCCCATCTTTCTAAGCCAGGACTTCCCCCCTTTCTTCTTTTCTGCCTCTTTCAGAAGAACCTCTTCTAGAGCTACAGCAGACCAACTTATTTTCACGTAGATAACAATTCCGGAAACTTCTCAAGGGCTAGGCCAGTGGTTCTCAACCTTCCTCATGCTGCGACCCTTTAATACAGTTCCTCATGTTGTGGTGACCCCCCAACCTATAATTATTTTCGCTGCTACTTCATGACTTTGATTTTGCTACTGTTATGAATTGTGATGTAAACATCTGATATGCAGGATATCTGATATGTGACCCCTGTGAAAGGGACCATTCGACCCAAAGGGGTCGCGACCCACAGGTTGAGAACAGCTGGACTAGGCCTTGTCTAAACTGTTTATTTGCCTCACTCACATAATCCTCTCAGTAGCACATAGTGCTCGAGTCTGTGAAGTAGATGTTATTTTTAGTGCCAATGCATAGGCTGAGGCAACTTGAGTATGAAGGAGTCTAAGGGTGTAGCCAGACCTTTGTGTAGTAGGGAGGAAGGCCCAGATTCCAACCGAGGCTGTTGTTTGGAGTGCTTTGTCTCCCAGAACTCTCTGTCACCAGGCCACCACAGGAACACAGGACTGACATCTAATCTTTTCCCAAGAACAGGTCATGTAACAAGTAGATGCATGTAGGAGCAAGCGTGTGTGCGTGCGTTTGTGTAGAAACAGATGCCTGAGCCGGGCAGTGGTGGCGCATGCCTTTAATCCCAGCACTCAGGAGGCAGAGGCAGGCGGATTTCTGTGAGTTCGAGGCCAGCCTGGTCTACAAAGCGAGATCCAGGAAAGGCGCAAAGCTACACGGGGAAACCCTGTGTTGAAAAACCAAACCAAACCAAACAAAAAAAACCAAACAGATGCCTGAAGAGGGAAGACAAGGCACACAGGAGGACACCCCGGAGGATGGAAGGCAAAGAGGAAATTGGCTTTCCTCCACCCTCCTGGCTGTGGGGGGATGAGACCAGGAGAAATAGAAAGGAAGGAGGTGAGCCAGGCGGTGGTGGCGCACGCCTTTAATCCCAGCACTTGGGAGGCAGAGGCAGACAAATCTCTGTGAGTTCAAGGCCAGCCTGTTCAAAGCAAGTTCCAGGAAAGGTGCAAAGCTACACAGGGAAACCCTGTCTCGAAAAACAAAAACAAAAACAAACAAACAAAAAAAGACAGGAAGAGGTGAGGTGTGAGGGCTGGAGAGAAGAGGAGGAACTGGCCGTGGGGGAGGGCTGGCTGCAGAGCTGGCAGGTGGCTCAGAGGTGCATACCTCCCTCTGGATGGCTGTTCAGATCCATGGTGACAGCTGCAGGCTAAGCCATAGATGGCAATAGCAACTGGCTCATGTCTGCAGCCTCCTTTGTTTATTATTATTATTATTATTATTATTATTATTATTATTATTCTCACATAGGGTCTCGCGGATCCCAGGCTGGCCTCACACTCACTATGTTGCCAAGACTGAGCTGTTGATCTTCCTGCCTTGGCCTCTGGAGTGCTGGGGTTACTGGGGTGGTCCACCACACCTAGTTTATGTGGCGCTGGGGATCGAACCCAAGGCTTTGTCTTCTTGCAAAGAAGACTTCTGGCAAGCACTCTACCAGCTGGGCTACATTCCCAGTCCCACAGGCTTCTCACTGACCAATTTTTCCCAAAGGCTTGAGACACCAGTGGCCTCTCAACAAGGCTACTCAGATACTGGAATTTGGAAGGGGCCTGGGAAGCCAAGCTGGAGACCAAACACGCATGCCCGCGGCAGCAGGACTCAGATACGACCACAAGGCTGGTTCTCTGTCCAGTGACTTGCCTGGCACAGGGTAAGGCTCAGTAAGGAGCAGAATCAACCACAAGGCCCCAGGGGTGCCTAGTCAACACCGTGCAGTGTCCTTTAAACACTCCCGAGAAAACTGAGACAAAGGGTTTCCTTCCTCCTCCCTCACATTAGAAATTCCCCTGAGGTTCTCTCAGGAGCCATGCGTCTGTCTTTACCATCCCAGGCACTGGTCGGAGTTCTTAAATGACTCTATAAACAGGAAAAAGGGAAACAAGTTCAAAAAGATGTGTGACCTGCTGGGGGCTGGGGAAGGGAGGTGGGGATGCGGGTGTGTGTGCTGATTTATGACACTGTGAACAAAGCAGAGGAAACAGAGTTTTCTGTGTTGCATTTGATGGACGTGGGAGCTTGGACCAAAAGCCTTGCTGTGGAACCCAGAGGGAGACAGGGTGAGTGGGAAGGGAAGGGAGGAGGAGGAACTCGGAAAATCGGAGTCATCCTGACTTGTCTTCACTTCCCCTGCCTCTCCCTTCCGCGGTGGCGGTGGCGAGCTCAGAGTCAGTGAGTCCTTCCCCCTTGATCTACATTCTCTCCATTTCCTGAAGCCCCACCACCCCATTCCAAATCCTTCCTGCCTCTCCCCGGACCATGACTCAGGGGTAAGGTTAGGGTGGTCTCTGTAGCTTCAGTTTCTCCTTCTCCAACTCATCTTTCTCAGCACTTGTAGTTTGGCCTCCTAGAATGTTCTCCACCTCATTCTCACACTGTGCCACTTTTTCAGGGCTCCCTGCTCGGCTCCACTTCTTACTTTGCTGTAATAAAAAGAGATGAGCGTTTAATAGCCGAGACCTCAGTGCCTCAGAGTAGCTGGTCTGGGGAGTAGATGAGTATTCTAGGAGGGTGTTCTACACTTTGTTAAACCTTGTCTAGAATAGCACACAGGTTAGTTAGCATCACCCCTGTTCCTCGGGAGCATTTATCCCGCCCCACCCACCACTTCCCCTGTCAGACGTTGTCAAATGTCTCCTGGGGGCCCAGACTGCCTCTGGTTAAGGTCCACTCACCTAGAGACAAATTGCTACTCTGTCATTTGCTGAGTTCCCTTAGGTACATGATATAAGTTCTCTGAACTTCAATTTCCTTAATATCAACACAGGGTTAAGTAACCTCTACCTTAGGAGCCATTGTGGGAAGTGAATAAAAGAATTCCTAACCTGTGATAAATCATCAAGCACAACACACACACACACACACACACACACACACACACACACATACACACACACACACAAATCTGTGTTTCCTCAGTTTTGTTTACAGTGGCTCAGGTCCCACCAGAGTCTATCTAGTACCTACATGTTGAATGAATGGATGAATCTCCAGCTCACTCCTGCTTCATCCGGAAAGCCCCATTCCTCTCTCTCCAAACCCCGCCCTCTCTGAGACTCTCCAACAAGGGAAAGGCACCAAAAAGCCCAGTTCCAAACTCTTGGCGGATGTGGCAGCTCCTCCCTTCAAGTTGCCAGCAGCCCAAGACCCCGCCTAAAGCTGTCAGATTTTGAGCAGACTTGGGCACAAATCCAGCTTGTGGAGGACACGTCATCACCCCTCACCTACAGGGTATATAAGCTCCCTGCTTTAGTTTGGGCGCATGGCTTCTCCTGCCTTGATCTCTGGGGCTGGAGAACTTACCTGGACATTGCTTTGCTGAAATAAACCTGTTCTTTTACTTTTTCAGTTTGTCTTGATCTGGCTTACTGCGTCGGCAGAGAAATCTATTATTGGGGTACAGAAAACCTGTTAGAGTGAGCAAACGGATAGAAGAAATAACCCAATACCAAACCCAGGAAAAAGAGAATATATCTTTGTTCATTTTTTTTCCCCACACAGGGTCTCATTATATAGCCCTGGCCGGCCTTGAATTTGGAATCCTTCTACCTCAGACTCCTGAGTGCTGGGATCCCAGGCATGCAGCACCCACCACACCTAGAACAATACTTTCTGCTCTTCTTGAGCTATTCTTTCCTCCAAAAGGCCTTGGTTATTGTCACTCTGTGCAGTACAAACCAGAGGCTCCACCATGATGTCGCCCCACCCTGGAAGTATCCCCAACAGCATCTACCTGTTAGTATAAGAGATAAAATCACGGTGCATGTGAGAAGCTAGGGCTGGCTAAAGAGAAACAAAGACATCCAGCCAGAAGAAAATCAAAAACTCACTTCCCCAGGAATGACATGAATCTATTCTGGAGGCTGGGACACTCCCAGGCTTATCACCTGTCAACAGCTTGCCTCTTAATCACAAGGACAATTAAAGTTCAATGGCCGCTTTGGAGAGGGACATTCAAACCATAGAGGGCTTCATATGAGCTTCTGAGTGTCATTGGGGGATCCTGTCCTGTCCATAGCAAGCAGAGTGGGGATGCTCAGAAAATATTTATCTAAAAGCACAGAAAGAGAGCAGCCACACTGAGCTTACTGCTGGCCTTAGGACCTCGGGAACATTTTGACACGGATATTCTTCTTGCTTCTTTTTAGCTCTCCGGGTTCTATATTAGTTACTTTTTTGTTGACTAGAAGCAACGGAAGGAAGAAAGAGTTTGTTTTGGCTTATAGTTCCAGAGGGATGAGTCCATCATGGGGGGGGGAGGTGCTGGGGAAGGCAATGTGACAGGAAAGAGTAGTGGGATAAATCCACAGAGTCTATTTAATGATCAAAGGAATTTATTTGGGGGTAAACTCACAACTATGGGAGATTTATCGTAGAGTCCGGGAAAGCTGAGCTATGTCCCACGCTGAACGGCTTGGTCCAAGATCTCAGCATCCAGAACCACAAGGTAGCCAAGCAGAAGGGGTGTACGTGCATCCCTGGTCCTAAGGGTCCGCCGTCATAGGCAGGTGTAACAGCTACAGCTGCCTCACTAGGGGCGGTGCTTCAGGACGTGGCTCAAACAGCTACCCCCTACATCTCCCCCTTTTGTCTAAATGAGAAAGTTCCAACCTGACACAAAACTATATACAATAGGAATGATTATCAAGGAGAAATAAAGGGTAATGACATAAACAAATGGAACTACAGCCAACAAGAACAACATCAAATGAGAGACACACACTAAATCCAGAGATGTCCAGAACATAGGTAAGTGGTATGTTGAGAGATTATTCCAAAAGTTGTCCTATCCTGAAGAATCTGATTCTAGTACTTAGTTTGTTCTAGCTAAGATACAAGAAGATTGTAGCTGTAACTGTTAGTCTTCAATCCCGTCAAAGACCTGAGAAGGAATATAATAATACCTGAGAAAACCAGAAATGCAGGCAAGAAACTTTGGGAAATCTTTGGAGAGAGTGATCTCTTACAGACTCATTACAAACAAGCATCCTTTTCCTGAGATCTTACACTTCTCTTCCCCAACAGTCACTATGGAGTCTGCGAGGTCTGCCCATCTTTCTGAGTCTGGGCTTTTGTTTTTCTTCATGTCTGTTTCTTTCAGATGCTAGCCAAAGCCTAATTAGGCTTTCTTTGGTACTTTTGGGCTTTTTCACCCTTTCTCTGACACTACCTCCCATTTACCATTTGGCTGTTTGCTGATCCTCCATACCCATCTCCAAAAGGCATACCTTTCTCTTCCTTTTCCTCATCTCCCTCCAGGCAGCTGCCAGGATTTATAGCTTGCCTGCCCTGTGGTGTGGCCTTTCCTTTAAATTCTAATATAATTGTTCTCACGCTTTAAAAAATAAATAAGCTCTCCTCACACTATCAACCGCTCAATTTAAACTGTCAGGACCTAGCTAATTATGGCAGTCTAGCCATAAATGTTGAACAGATGGATGAATGAATAAATGAATGGAGGAGAAATACCCAGGCCTCTAGGCTAGTTTGGTTTATTCAAGGAGGGAATAGGGCTTTCCAATTTAGAACTTGTAACTGAAGTAAGCCAATTTCAGGATCCTTAGCAGAAGGCTCATCGCAGGAATTGGAAAGGGACTGTTAGGCACAGGTCCTTCTAACACAGACCCATGTGTGGAGGGACCCCAAAACAGTTTGACCACACAGCTGCCATGACAGACTTAGAGGCCCAGACACAGCTTCTGTGGCAGGCTTACTGGCAGGCAACACCCAGATTCAGGAAAAGCCATAAGCTGACCCCACCCAGGGAGGGCCTACATCTAAGGGGAGGTACCTGACATCCCAAACATTCCAGACATTAGATAAGGAGGCCAGATGTCCCGGAGTCTAGGACACACCTGTTTTTGTTTTATAGATACCCCTAGACAAATGTCAGTCAATCAGGGTCCTGGACCCTGGAATTCCCCTCACCCCAACCACTGCTATGATAAAAAAAAAAACTCTACCCAGCCCGGGCTCAGGGCTCTCTGGCTCATGGCTGCATCCAACAAACAGAGAGACCAAGCCCTGGAGCTTGAAAATAAAGGCTCTTTGCTTTCACATACGGAATTCGGTCTCTGTGGTGGTCTTTTGGGGGGGTCCTCGAGATCTGGGCATAACACCTTGAGGCTCTTGGGAGACTGGGTCCCCTTCTGGAAGGGTGGAAAAGGCTCTGTATTTTATTTTGCTCTTTTGGTGTCACCTTAGAGATTACACACGCCTCCTTCATCATCCCACTCATATCCACAGCCTCAAATTCAAGCTCAAGAGGTGTCCTTCAATCAGGCTGGACTTTATCACAGAGCAGAGCGGTCACAACCACAGCCTGGGTGTCTGTGAGGCAAGGGGTCGGTCCTGTGGCAGAGTGTTGGAGCTTGGAGATAGCTCAGTGCTGAGTAACACAGGGGACCGCAGAAGTGGAAACAATCGTCTAGAAAACAAAGTAAGTTCGTTCAGGGCAAGAAAAGCCATTCTAGCAAGTTTCCCATCTCACAGCCACCACACACCACCTCCTGAAGCAAGGGATGTTTTCGGTGGAGGGATGGGCTCACAAAGGGGGAGGGGCAGACAGACCCTGCGGATCTGTTACAGGAGGTGACTTAAAGAGGGCAATTACCATGG